>JANDJZ010000313.1:0-45425 GCA_027943245.1 Acanthamoeba sp. SK_2022b
GTGGCCACGATGACCACCAGGCCCAGGCACAGGAAGATGAGCACCAGCTTGTTCGAGATCATGGCGATGGACAGGGCGCTTGTAAGTGTTGTTTGTGTGTGGTGGTGTTGGTTGTAGTGCCAATTGAAGAGGCAGCAAGCAACTTTATACCCGGGATAGCGGGCAAGTGGCTTGCTCCTGATTGGTTCAGGTTCGGGCGATTGGCCAGCTCTCTCGTGTAACGACTCACCTCACCGCACGGTGGAGACGATACCCTGCGGGGAGGAGGGTTGAGGTAGAGCCTACTCGGGCAATTGCACCTTGACATCGTCTCCATGGCATGGCTCACCCTACTCCACGCCCGCAAGATGAGCGCCTCTAGAACTTCATCGTCTGCGTCTTCGCCAGCTGGCCGGTTCACCGTCGGGGCCAGTGACTAGGGGACTGGTTGCTTGCCAACCCCGCTGATGTGCATGCGAGGGCCGTGATGAGCAGCCAACCTGCGACCACCCCAAGAGACAAAAGAGCAAATAAAATACAATTAATTGTGGCGTAAGATGCATAGACTTGGAAGGATGGCCAAGACTGCTGCTTCTTCCTCAAGTAGCGCTGGCTACATTAAATCTGAATGAAGTTGATTGACCATGCATGTAGTCCTTTGTGGACCACGTTGCATTAATGTTCGATTCAAGTCACCACGCTGGTGTGACACACACCTCCACCACCGCCAGGATTGGTCTGCCCAATGCATTAAGGAGGTTCTATTCGTACACAGGTGCTCTCGCTCACATGAAGAAAACGACAAAGAGCACGATGAACACGATGAGAACCAAGAATATCTTGGCGATGAGCCACCTGTTGCCGCTGATGCCGTGGAGGTACTTCAACAGCTGCGCCTGCGCGTTCGCCACGTTGACGTTGCTCTGTTGTCGTCGCGCGCAGACGCACACCGCGTTCGCGAGGCCTTAGCATCACTCACGACCCAGAAAGCCAACATCACAATGAAGAGAGAGAGAGAGAGAGAGAAGGCCACCACCGCACCTCATTGATGTTTGCGTCGATCCTCTGCATCATCTCGCCCTGCTCTGCCACGATGGTGGCCAGCTGCGTGAAGATTCCCTGTTTGTCCGATTTCGCAACGCACACATGTTGAGGGCCCGCACGACCAGCGCTATTTTGTGTGTGTGTGTGTGTGTGTGTGTGTGTGTGTGTGTGTGTGTGTGTGTGTGTGTGTGAGCGCACCTGAAGCTCGATGATGGTCTGGCCAATGTTTTCGACGGCCTGCGTTCTGCTGCGTATGTACGAGTCCTGCACCGTCAGCAGGGTTTGCTTCTGCTGCTGCTGCTGCATGACCATCGTGCCGCCCGATGATGGCTTCGATTGGTCGCAAGCACACACACACACACACACACACACACACACACACACACACACACACACACACACACACACAGAGAGAGAGAGAGAGAGAGAGAATGCGCAATAGGTGAGTCCAATGACGACGCCAGACTTCAAGCCGAGCGGCGCGGGCTTACCTCGTCGGGCAGGTTGATCGTCACGTCACCGTTCCCGCCATGCGTCGCGTTCAACCTGCAGCACCGCACGACGTGAGCCACAGCGCGGCCGTTGTGCGCGTGCGCGTGGAGGAGAAGGGGCACCCGTTGGGGAAGGCCCGTGGTGGCTTGGCCACGTCGAGGTGGCTCTTGCCTTTGACGGGGACGAGCGGCCCGCCGGTGAACTTCTGTCGCTTCTCCTGCTGGATCTTCAGGTTCTGTTGAACACGAAAATACAAAAATAAAATAAACAAAAATAATTAATAAATTATATATAAATTAACAACAAAAAGGGCGGGGAGTCGGTCGGTCATGGTCCCTCTGCAAGGGGGAGCGCTTGGCTGCGCGACGTACCTCGGTCCTGGTCTCGAGCACCTTCTGGAATCGCTTCGTGGTGTTGGCCAGCTCGGACTTGAGCGAGCCCACGACGCCCATGGCGTGGGTCTCGGTCTGTTTGTTCTTTCGTAGCGCCTTCTGTGTCTTGACGTAGTTCTGCAGGGCCTCGATCTGCGTGTTGAGGGTCGTGATGTCCTACTCGCCCCGCCCACCAACCCAGCGTGCCGAGACGCAAACAAGAGGGAGTGAGCTCTCGCTCATGGTGGCCTTGAGGAGGGGAGCTGTCGTTTTGAGATGTAGTTTTACCTGCTTGATGACGTGGGTGAGTTGGTGGATCTCCATGGTCTTGTCGTCGAAGAGAGAAGTGTTCTTGGCAACTGCGTTTTCAAAAAGAATAAGTTGAAGTTGATTAATGATTGAATGGATAAAAAAAATAATAAACAAACAAACAAACAAACAAATATATAAATAAATCAACACGGCTACTACTAGATTACAAACTCAACGTACGTTTGGTGAGATTGGCAAGCTTCTGGGCAGTGTCGTGGATCTGTCGCCCGAGTTGCGAGGCAGCCACCGTAAACTGAGACTTTGGCACAGAAGACGACACGCCGTCTGCATGCGCTAGCAGTGGCCGCTTCGTCATCTTCTTATGCTGCCTCAGTGTATCCACGATCTGTGCGAATTCCAACGTCCTATCCTTCCACGACATTTTGTTGCTGTCTTTTCTTATGTTCTCGATCGCTAATGCGAATGTGATTTGTCGGTCGATTGATGAAACAAAATTGATTATCGACCCAGCTTTCAGAGATTAGCTCTTCTCCTTCCCGCGGTATGCTCTTGGTTGTCGAAACTGGCTGTGGATGATTGGCGTCAGGTTCGTGCAGTAACTTCTCTTTGGTGTGATTTCTCCTTCGCTCCGCTCATAACACAACCCCCACCCCCTTACGTGGCGCGCAGCATACCTGAAATTTCGACTCAAACATCACAGCAAGCGCGAGGGTAGATTGACGAGTAGCGAAGAGATGAAGGCGCAGAGAGGAGAGCTGGTGAATTCGAACAGAGAGATTGTAAAAGAAGGCTAATGAAACAGATTTATTTGACACCTGAGCAGAAGAATATGATATCATATAAGAGACATGTTGCTATGAGTGAAGGAGCAAGGGCCTCGCTCGCTTCCTGCTCACGCACGACACGACACCAAGCGCAGACGGCAGCCAGCACAGGCAAGGGCGTCCCGTCGCGATGCGCATCGCTCGCTTACTGGAGGTAGCCCTCGGGGAAGAGCTTGAGCTGGGTGTAGTAGGCCACCCACTCCCTCAGCTTGGCTTCGCTGAACTCAGGCACGTCGTAGGTGAAGCCAGTCTTCTCGATGGCCGAGCCGTCGACGCTCAGGGCGTTGTTGCCGAGGAGCTCCTTGTCGAGGTAAGGGGAAAGAGGGGTCACCTCGATACCCTTCTCCTTGGTCATCTTGCTCCACGGGGCGACGTGCTTGTCGTTGACCTGCGAAGTGACGGCATCCATGCCGAGGGCCTTGGCCATGTTGGACTTGATCGAGCCGAAGAAATCGGTCTTGATGCCGAACATGTTGGCGAGGTACTTGTTCACCAGCTCCTGATCTAAAAGACAAAGGAATTAGAGATTACGCATTGGGGGGGGATGCAATTGACAAATGAAAGCACATGACTTGCTAACAACATACCGGTGTTGCTCTTGTCAGCAAGGTTGTAGGTGGCACCATCCTCGCCGTGGGTGCAGAGGTGGAAGAGAGCCTTGACCACATCGGTAACGTGGACAGTGTTGATCTTCATGTCACCGCTCCAGAGGAACTTCATCTTCTTGTCGAGGTGCTTGTAAATGGCTCCGCAAATGATACGAGGAGCTGCGAGAATGAAGGTACACGTGTAACCACTAGTAAGTAAATGACCCAAGGTAAAATGCTAATGGCTGCGTATCGAGATGAGTGTTACCAATGCCGGTCTTGTCGCCAGGGCCGTACACGATGGCGGGACGCACGACGACGACGCTGAGGCCAGAAATCTTCTTGAGGTCCTCCTCGCACTGCAGCTTCCACTTGGCGAGGTTGGTCCAGGGGTCGACCTTACCGCTCTCGTCCTTGGCCTTGTTGCTGGGCTCGTAGACCTGAGCAGTCGACACCTCGATGAACCTCTTGACGCCCTGCTTGGCGGCCTCCTGGGCGCAGGAGACAGAGAGGTGGTGCACGCGCTCCTTGTAGACCTCGTCGTTGTGTCCGTACTTGGTCTCCGCAGCGCAGTTGATGACGAAATCGAACTTGATGCCAGTATCGCTCCAGATGGAGGCAATCGAGGCTAGAGAGCAGAAAGATAGAGAGTCAACAAATGGCGCTCCCCATTTTAGAAATACATGTAGCAGATCAGGGGGGAAAAAAATGAGTAGACGAACCAGGGCTGACAAGGTTCTTCTGCATGAAGTTGGCCTTCTCGAAGAGGGCCTCCTCCTGGGGGCTCAGGTAGGAGAGGCTGGGGAGGACCTTGTCCACAGAGGTCACAGCAGCGAGGTCATTCTCGACCAGGTACTTGACGAGGTTGCGGCCGATGAAGCCAGTAGCACCCAGAACCAACACGTTCGGCTTGCCGTCCATTGGTGAGTCGATTGAGTATCTGAGGGAAGTGTGAAAAGAAACGAGAGAGATTAAGAATGCGAAGCTGACTGGCGGCCGGTGACTCGCTGCGTGCGGGTAGAACAAGAAAAAGAGACCCGAATCCCAACACCGAGCTGAACAAAAAGAAAAGGGAAAGGGCCCCCTTTGATTTTGGTGAAAGCACGTACGTGTGGTGGGGGTGGGGGTTTGGCGAAGTTGGGCGAGAGGCACGCAGGCGGTTGTTGACAAAACAAGCTGCTTGACGACCGGACAAAGAAGCAAAGAAACTACAGCGCTGAACTGGAGGCGCCCCATTGGACGGACTTTTCGCCGTTCACCATTCGCCCACCATTTCCCCAGCTTTGATTTGGCATTGGCGTGACCCTGTAATTGATGTTTGTCGTGTTACCGCTGCGGTGTGCGTCGCCGCACGCTTACCGTGTCTTCGGGCCACGCTGCCCCTCGCAACCTTAGCTGAATGGCAACGAAAACAGCGATTCTCGCCTCACGAAAATAAAATAAAATTAATTAAAAAAAAGCGATAAAATCGTTTTGTCTTATTATTATTTGCCATAAATAATACGAATAACATGAGTGTACACGAGAAAGAGAATCCGGAAAGAGAATAAAAATCGATAGAGAAATCGATGTCGTCTGGTTGTTGTGTTTCCTCACGCGACCCTGAGCTTGCCGGCGTTGCGGATGAGGCTGTCGATGGGCTCGAACACGGTGTCGCGCGCGTCGTGGGCCCACACGACGTCCATGTGCTCGTAGTGCGGGATCTCGCTGTGGTGGACGAGGTCGACCTCCTTGCTCGCCTTGAGCGTCTCCGCCAGCGCCCTGCCGTGCACGAGCTTGTCCTTCCCACCGTAGAACAGCGCCACGGGGCACCCGATGTTGGCCACCGAGTAGACCTTGGCCTGCTCCTCTCTCTCGGCGCCCAGCTCGTCGTCCGTCGCTCGCGTTCCCGCCTTGGCCTCCTTCCTGCACACGCCATCGTCGCTCAAGTCAACCACCCGTGTTACGCGACGCGACGCGACGCGACGCGACACGACACGACACGACACGACACGACACGACACGACACGACACGACACGACACGACACGACACGACACGACACGACACGACACACGCAACAGACGCTGCATGCAAGCGCACCTGCTATTGGCCAACGTGTAGGGCTTGAGCTGTCCGGTCCTCGTGATCTCGCCCCAGTGGTGGATGAGGCGGGAGGAGACCGGGCGCGGGGTGAAGAGGAAGTACTTGGTCTTGCGCCAGTGGCACCAGTACCTGTCGCCCCAGTTGAAGAGGTAGTTGAACATGTTGTAGGCCAGGTGTCCGAACGCCTGTCGATACACGTGGGCGAAGACCAGGTCGGTCAATCGAGAGGGGCACGCCCGTGGAGGGTTGTCGGGGGAGGTAGTCGTTACCCGAGGGGCCATCAGTCGCTGCACCACGTACATCACGGGAATGAAGGAGCATTCCCCAAAGAGTCGGTAGAAGATGCACGACGGCATGGACACCATGGTCTCAAGCGCCCAGTGTCTGCGGGTAACGTGAGCGAACACCACGGGGGGGGGGTCAGTGCCGTGCTTATGTGAGGGGAGGGAGTGGCAGCGCGCGTACCCGAGACGACCGATGTAGAAGGCAGGCGCGAGGGCCACAAAGAGTGCGATCTTCTGAGCCACGCGCGGGTTGCGAGACAGGCCGACGAACGCCTGCGCGTTGCCCTGGGAGTGGCCCACGAACACCACCTTCTCGTGGCCAGTGGCCCTGCATGCCAGGCAATAGGCCAAGGCGCGATGAGCCCCGACTCAGGCCGGCGAGTGGCCGTGTAGCACGTACTTTGTGACGTAGTCGATGAAGGCGGGGAAGTCGAACTGGCCCAGCTCGTCCAGGCCCCACTCCCAGTACTGCTGCTCGTGCGGTTGCAGAGTGGTATGGCCGTTCTCGTGAATGCATCGGTTGTTTCCAAGCCACACGTCATACCTGCCCCCCCCCAATCGTGCCACGTCACGCCACGTCAGCCAAGTGGACATGCGCTACACGCACGACACGAGTAGAGCGACAAGTGGACACGGTCGAGGCCTTCGCACCCCTTCTCGGCAAAGTGGAAGGCCATGCTGTCCTCCTCGCTGGTGACGAAGATGCCGGAAGACTGGAACAGACCGTGCTGGAGTAGGACGGGCGGGAGGGACGCATCGCGCTTCTCCTTCTTGAAGACGCGGAAGCAGTGTAGGATGTAGCCGTCCTCCGTCGTCACCTCGTGTCGCTCGTAGTCAAAGCCATGGTCCATGATATAGAACTCTGTGAGGACACCACACCAATGGTCTACGCTTAGAGCCTTGTTTTATGGAAATGCGTAGCCTCAACACGAACAACAACTCGTGTAGAGCTATTGGGAGAGGGGGGGGGGCACTCACCGGTCTCGAGGCTGTGCTTGACCGTCTCGATGGAGCTGCTGGTGTGCGTGCCGTGGCCGGCGGTCGTTGTACCGCACGACTGTGGTCGAAGTAGTCGCTGGATGGCCGCGTCGGGCCGCCACCACTTGCCCCCCACAAACTCAACGTAGAGCTGCGGGCCATTTTGCGGGAAAGAGGACACAACGGTTGGAGGCGAAGGGAGATGGGACACGGCGCTAGACGAAGGGGAAAAGGGGATGAGAGAAGGGAGATGAGGAGGAAGGGCGTACCCGCCAGTAGGCCACGAGGACCACAAAACCGAGGAGCAGAGAAGAGATGGCGTGGCCCACCAGGCAGCGGATCGTGCGGCTGAGGGCCAACGCACACAACACGAAGCATACGCTTGCTCCTGTCACAAATTCCACCATCTCTGCAAGAAGGGAAAGATGAAGAGTAATCAGTGTTTTTTGGATTAAATCAATCAAGTGGACTTGGCTGAGCATACTAGTCAGATGAGATGAAAAGGGAAAAATCGAATCCACTGTCGTTCGATTCCTCAGGTGCTACGGCAACAAGTCAGTCCACAGATTACTTTGCCGTCGTGCTTGCGTTTCCCAACGTTCTCGCGCCAGCCGTAACTCCGCCTCCCCGGAGCCGGAAAGTGGAAAAATGATATGCAATGACATAGGTCCTTGAACCAACCTGTTGATGGTGTTTTTTAGCCACCTTAAGGTATCTGAACAGAGGCAAGGCGTCCTCCAATGTGTGCGTGGTGGTTAGTTGGCCAGGCAGAACCCAAGCTGTTAGCAAGACAATCTGTGAAAAAACAAGCATGTGCTGCGCAGGGCTTGATTTTCCTGAGGGCTATAGTACACAATGGTTTGAGTCATGATGTTGCACTCATGATCTTGCAGTCATCAACGTGACGTCCTTCGCCTCCCTTTCTTTCAGTGGCTCTCCATGACGGAATTTTGTTTCTTTCTCTGCCAGCGACGCTTTGCTTCGTCTGTTTTTAGCTCAATTTTCCGTTTTTGTGGACATTTGTCTTATCTTTTTTATTGTGGCTGACGGCACATCTTTTTATTACCACACACCCGAGCCACATCTCCATGTTTACTGATACAAATCTTAATAACACGCATCCTTGGAACTCTTCGTCTCCCTCGAGCCTCCCCAAGTCCCGTCCCGACTCCCCCTTGCCCTCATCCCCAAAGCCCGCGCACACGAACAAGCAGAACGGTGCTGGCCTCAACCACTCGACACCTTACCTCATACAGACACGAGTCCTGGGCGGCCGCCAGCAAAACTATGCCTTTGCCTCGTCTGTGGACCCCAAGCTGGTCAAATTCAACAGCACGCGCGAGGTGATCGCCGTGGCCAGCGGGCATTGCCATCTCTGGTTCCAGTACGCCCCGCCGTGCAACGTGCGACTCGCCATCTACGACGCTGCCACGCTCCGTCCGCTTCGACTCTTTGACCTCCTGGCAGGCCCACGCGTCGAGCATCTCGCGTGGCACCCCACCAAGCCCATCGTTGCCCTCGCCACCTCCATGGTACGAGCCCTTCCCCTCTCTTCGTTGTTCCCCGCTTGGACACGGTCAACTCGCCGCGATGAGGGAGGTGGCTATCTCGACAGCCGAGTGTGTGCCCTTTCGGAAAGGGGGGTGCATTTGGTCGAAAATGCACACAGCGTTAAAAATTTAATGTCGACTCCACTCTCGGAGTTTAAATTTAATCAGCCGACGTTGCGAACGCTCGTTAATCCCCACCATAAATCATGTATTACCACTTTGTTTATTTTATTTTATTTTAGTTTAGAGGCAATGCATTTGTTTAGCAGCACCATTTAACATTTGTTTTTTTATTTTTTTTTTTTGTAAAAATCTGTACTAGCTGGACTACTTTGGCCAGCAATACATGGGCGGTCAGCTGTTCCTGCTCGACTGGAAGACGGGACGCCGCGCGTCGCTCCTGAAGGAGGGTCGACCGGTGACCTACTGCCACTTCACGCCCGAGGGCAGCCTCGTGTTTCGGGTCGCAGGCCGCGGTGACCTCGGCGAGCACGACGCCTGCTACGCCGTGGGCAAGGACATCTATGGCACGTGGCGCAACGGCTGCGTGCGCCTGGACCGACTGCGCGAGGTGGACGAGGTGGCGGGTCGACACAAAACCGGCGGCCCCGACGCGGGCGACGGGGACGACGACTCCACCTACAACCGGAGGAAGGCCAAGGAGGAGAGCGACGAGATGATGGTCACCTACTGCTTCGTCGAGGAGGACATCGTGGCCGCAGCAGCGGCCAAGCCCGGCAAGTCGACCCTGTTCCAGGGCGAGGTGGCCAAGGAGACCCGGTGGGAGCGCAAGCTGCGCCGCATCGCCGAGGCGCAGGGCAAGCAGTACGAGAACAGCAAGACCGTGTGGGGCGTCGACTTTCACGACGACGACACGCTCGCCGTCACCAAGGTAACCGATCGCACACGCACGCGCGCGCGCGCACACACACGCACAGCTCGCGAGTCGTGTGGTCTTAACCAAATCGTGCGCGTGCGTAGTGGGGCAACTCGCTGGAGGTGTGGTCGCGGCGGCCGGAGAAGAACAAGGACTGGAGCAAGAAGATGAACATCTACAGCCACTACGACAGCGGGCTGCAGATCCAGTCGCTCAAGGACACCACCGGCGAGGACGCCGTCATCGTCACCGAGGGCCTGGACCACACCCGCTGGCGCATCGTCAAGATTCGTGCGTTTACTGCCTCACACAGGGACCCACCAATCGCGCTTGGCTCACGTTGATGTGTTTGTTGTCGACGCAGAGATCCCGAGCGGGCAGACCGAGTGGGCGCGACACTTTGACCTGGGCGTGAACTACACGGCGCGAATGAACAGCACCGGACACACGCTGGTCGAATGCAGCGAGCTCCCGCCGGAGAACGCACGGCTGATCGCGCCCGACGGCAAGATGACGGTACCTCTCTCTCTCCCCTCCTCTCGACGTCTACCTAGTAGCGTAGCGTTCAACACGCTTACTCCCCCCTCCCTCTTTACCTCTGGGCCTGGCCTGGCGCGCAGACGACGTCGATCGCGAGCCCGTTGCTCCATGGAGTGCCCCTCTACAACTTTTGCCAGAAGCAAACCGAAGCATGTACGCGCTCACTCATCGTTCACTGATTTTCACTTCATCAAGAGGGGGAGAGAGAGGAAAATGAGAGACTCACGCCCAGGCTTGGCGTACGCGCGCAGTCTTTTACTGTTCCAAGGAGGAGGGCCAGCCCATCATGCTCTGCCAGTTCAACCCCATCAAGGACACGTACACCAAGCTGTTCCCGCTCTCCGTTTTTGGGCCCAGCGTCGAGCGCCTACGCAACGGCGTCTACGTCAAAGGTTTGCCCCCCCTCGCTCGCCACTTTGCGTGCATTGGACGCTTACGATCCCCCCCCCCCCAACTCTGCCCAATGAGCAGACGCGCTGGGCGAGGGCCTGATCGTGGACGTCACCACTCGATTCAAGACCGTCAACATCACCCGAGTCGACCTCAACACGCACAAGAAGGTGTGGGAGGTGCCGGTCAAGTACGACGTGTGCGAGATCGCCCTGGTGGAGAAGGCCCACGCCGTGGCCTTTGCGCAGCCCGAGGGCTACCTGGGCCTCCTCTCGTGCGCCGATGGCAGGAAGCTCCACTGGGAGCGAATACGGGTGAGCGACGTCGTCACGCCCATCACGAGCCTCTCCGCCAAGGGCGCCCAGATCGCGCTGGGCACCACCGATGGCCGAGTGGTCCTTTACCAAGTACGCATTTCTTTTTTAAATTTGTATTTCCTTTTATTAATTTTCATACTCCATATTTAATAATTTGTTTTTTTTTGAGTTTTATTTTCATTTTTTTGCGAGGAGACTGCTCGGCTGTCTGCCTCCCTGTGGCCTCTACGCTCACCATCTGCTTCATCTCCATCACCAACTCTTGGCTCATCTTGTCCCTGCCGTTGTTCTTCCGTTGTGCACACGTCAACCACCCCAGGTACCAACACCAACACCATCCCTACTGTCGTCTTCGCTGTTTCTCCACTCGTTCCTGTTCTTCTTCGGCGCTTGGCTGCGAGCCTCGCTTCATCCGCTCGAACTCTCTAGCAAAGTGACGATTTCGCTGATGCTACTCTTATCCTCGTTCTTCTTCCTGCTCTCCCTCCCCGGCGCCATCTAGATCCCCGCCCTGCTGCCGCTCTCCTCGCAAACCACACCCCTCACCGACTACTGACCACCTCCAAACTAGCACCAGCGATTCCTGGCCTTTGTACAAAGAAATAGAGCGAAAGAGTTTTTGACCACCAGAGCAGCATCACCTAGTCTTTGCTGGAGGACCCACTCTTGCTTATATAGCCGATCACTATGACTGCTGCTAATGATATAAAACCGACATGGTGGTTGCAGTGTGACAATGTGTCGAATTTCTTCGAAACCTACCCACGAAACTTTGTTGAAAATCGTTATCGGCCTTTGTCCGCCCACCAAGAAGGCATTGAGAGATTGCGAACATGGAGGGGGACGACAGAACATCTGAGACGAATCACAGCGCAGAGGAGCAAGTGGCGGAGAAGGTTGATTCTGAAGCGCAGATGTCAAACCAAGAGGAGACCGAATCAGTGGCTGAAGATGTCGCGGAAGGAGGACCTGGGGTGGCGATCGCCGTAGAGAGCAAGAAGGAGAAGAAGGAGAAGAAAAAGAAGGCGAAGAAGGAGAAGAAGAACTCAGCCAGCGGTGGCGGTTCCGCTGCATCTACGCCACGCACTGAGGGTGGTGAACCCAAGGATAAGGAAAAGGTCGAGGACGAGGCGGCTGCCGCACAGGATCTCCAGGAAGACGTTGAAGATGACGATGATGAAGAGGAATTTGTGGTAACGCCCCTCCATCAATCAACAATGAATTTGTTTTTTAATTATTATTATTATTTGTTTTTGTATTTAAAATTGTATTGTTGGTTTGTATCTTGCTACACAGGACGAGGAGTTCCCGGACATCAGCCGCGTCGTTGCCTCGCTCAGGCGCAGCTTCAACAAGGGCAAGACCCAGCCGCTCGACTGGCGCAAGGGTACACCCCCCTCTCCCCCTCTTCCCTTCTCTCGGCCATCGCGCCTCTCACGCTCGCCGGCAACAGACCAGCTGAAGGCGCTCAGGCAGCTCGTTGCGGAGAACGAGGAGCAGATCCTGGAGGCCCTCAACCAAGACCTGGGCCGATGCCGCATGGAGAGCGTGCTCTCCGAGATCACCACCACCGTCGCCGAGATCGACCTCGCCCTGCGCAACCTGAAGGTCGTGAACCCGTGTGCAATGCGCACACCGCTGCTCCTGCCCTGCGCATCCTCGCTCACCGGTTGGTCTCTACCGTTTCTCGCCCCACCCAGACCTGGGCGCATCCGCAGCGCGTCTCGACGCCGCTGGCGCAGATGAAGGGCCTCTCCCACTCCGAGATCCACAAGCAGCCCCTCGGTACCGTCTCGGCGCCCACACCAATCAGTTCCCACTTCAGCTCTAACACCTGCCTGTTGAGGTGTTGTATGTTCTGTTGCTGTGTTGTTGTATGTTGTTGTATGTTGTTGTTATTGTTTGGTGTGGCTCGCAGGCGTGATTCTGATCATAGCGCCGTGGAACTACCCCGTCAATCTGTGCCTGGCCCCTCTCGTGGTATGCAGAGCACTCATTGCACCGCCGCCCATTCCATGCATTCCATGCTCTTGGGGGGGGGCTCACCTTCCATTCGCGGTGGGGTTCCAGGGCGCCCTGGCGGCGGGCAACGCGGTGCTGGTCAAGCCGTCCGAGCTCTCCCATCACTCGTCCCACCTGCTGGCCGAGCTCATTCCCAAGTACCTGGACACCGAGGCGGTGCGCGTCATCGAGGGCGCCGTGCCCGAGACCACCGCCATCCTTCGCCACAAGTTCGACCACATCTTCTACACCGGCAGCACGTCCGGTACTCCCCCAGAGCTTGCTGACGTCACTACACGTCATCAACACCGCCACCTTAATGTTGGCCTTGTGTAAAAACGCGTTTGCGTGCAGTGGGCAAGGTGGTGATGCGCGCCGCGGCGGAGCACCTCACCCCCGTCACCCTCGAGCTCGGTTCGCCTGGTCGCGGGGGCAGCGTGGCCCACAACGAACGAGGAGCTCCTCCACTCGCTCACACACACGACACACACACACTGCAGGCGGCAAGAGCCCGTGCATCATCGACAACAAGGTGGACATCGATCCCGCGGTGCGGAGGGTCGTGTGGGGCAAGTTCTGGAACGCCGGCCAGACCTGCATCGCGCCCGACTACCTCCTCGTACTCGCCCGCCTTCCTCCTCCTCTCTCGTTTAATGGAAGCCGCGGCTTTTGACTGTGCTCACCATCGTCGCAGGTGCACGAGGAGGTGAAGGAGGAGTTTGTGGAGAAGCTCAAGGAGGTGACGAAGGAGTTCTACGGCGAGGAGCCCAAGGAGAGCAAGGACTTTGGGCGCATCATCTCGCCCAACCACGTGAAGCGGCTGTCGGGCTACCTCGACGAGGTGCGCGGCCGCGACGGCGCCACCATCCTCAACGACCACGGCGGCGAGGTCGAGGAGAGCGAGCGCTACGTTTCCCCCACGCTCGTCCTCTTTGACGGCAACTGGATCAAGAAGGGTAGCCCCCCCCCACGCCATTATTTTTCTTAAATATATTTATTTGTATTTGTATTATTTTATTTTTGTTTTTGCAATCATTTTATTATTTGAATAAATGGCTCACGTGTGGGGGGGGGGCAGGGCGAGGAGGTCCTCTCGACTTGAAGCTGATGTCGGACGAGATCTTTGGGCCCATCCTCCCCATCTTCACCATCAAGTCCCTCGACGAGGCCGTGCACTTCATCAACAAGAGGCACCGCGCCCAGCGCTGGTCAACTTGATCATTAATTGTCGACTGACCGGTCTCTCCCCCTTTCCTGTGTCGCGCAGGCCGCATCCGTTGGCCCTCTACCTGTTCTCCAAGAATGGCGCCAACGTGGACCACGTGCTCAAGTATGCGCCCTTGACCCGTGAGAGGGGAGGCGCATGGCGCGACAACACGTGACAACACTCACACACACCACGCACACGACACACATACCAAACAACAGGAAGACCATCTCGGGCGGGGCCATGGTCAACGACACCATCATGCACTTCACCGTCCACAGCCTCCCGTTTGGCGGCGTGGGCGACAGCGGCATTGGGGGTACGACCCTCCTTTTACAACTACTGCTACAACTGGGACAATATTTCGTTTCGTTTCGTTTGGCTTCGTTTCGTTTCGTTTCGTTTCGTTTCGTGGCGTGTGCATGACTTGACGTAACGTTACGGCGCGTGTGTCCGTTTTCATCATCACACTGCCATCATCGTTACGGTGGTGGGCTTTGTTTTGGCTTGCTGTTGTTGTTGTCCTTCTTTGGTCAAACTCTAAACCTTCTTCTTCGTGCGTTTTTCAGCCTACCACGGCCAAGCATCGTTTGATATCTTCTCGCACCACAAGAGCGTGCTCAACAAGACGACCAAGTTCGATCTCGCCGTCAGGTAACGCACCTTCTCTTCTGTCACGGGCCCTTCCCTCTCCAGCGAGTGGTTGCTGCGCGCGCCAGGCTACGATACTGACACCATGGTCGCGCACCAGATACCCGCCCTACACCGACAGCAAGCTCTCCTTCATCCAAATGCTCGCCTGACGAAAGAGCCGTTTGTATCCATGGGCGCGTGCCCCGTTCTAACACGAGTCCAACATCTTGACCTCGCCCCGCTGGGCCAGCCCGACCTCATGGGTGCGCCCAGAAAAGCACCTCGTCATGGCCGTGCAGGGCAGCTCGGTAGCATAGCGTTTTTGCCACTGGGCCCCATCTTCGCGTAGCCACTTGAGCACCGCCAGACGCCCATGTCTCTGACCGGTCATGGCTGTCGTCTGCGACCAAAGGGCCGACGGTGTCTTACATGTTCATAGTGATGACAGTAGACAGTAGCAACAGTAGCAAGCCTAATCTACCCAACCCTCTCGGGCTCTGCTGCCAGAAGTTGACACTGTCGCCACGGCGGGCACTAACACGGAATCGAGGGTAAGGTGCTGCGAGCCTGCCGTGGTATGCGTTGGCGCAAGCATTCGATAGCGTGTCCTTTTGGGCCATGGTCCGGCTGCGACATGTCCCCATAGGGCAGCCGATCGACAACAGACCCCGCTCAGACACGTCTCCAATGCCCCGTTGCAAACAGAGATGTGCATAAACTGACGCTAATACATGTTTCGCTTGGGTTTGGTTTCTCGAGCCATCACAGACATTGTCGCAGCGCACTACATAACGATGTCGAGCACGCAACGCAAAAAGTAGCAGGCGGCGGCGCCCATCAAGGCGTGCCGTTGCTGAAGCCAGGGCACGTCGTCTCTGCCCTCATACGCGGGTAGATACAGGAAGAGGCAGATGGCGGCGTTTACGCCGAAACCAAGGCACAAGCTGCTGAATAGCACCGTAGCATAACTGAACGCGCCCGAGATGATACCGGCCAGCGGCGACAAGATTGGCCCCGTCTGTGGCATAGCCTCCAGCGCGCCGGTCGTGGCGCATGCAATACCCACCAGAGGCGCAAACGCCGACGGGAGGTCGAGGCCCTTGTTTGGGCCATATTGGAAATAGGCCCAGGCTGCGACGATGCCGCCGACGAGCGAGCAGGCCGACCACAGGCGCTGACCTAAAGTGCGCGGCTTGGGGGGCGGGTTGGGCGGAGGTTGTCGCTGGGCGCCGCGTCCAAAGTCCTCTACCACGCGCAAGAGGCGCAGCACGTCGCCGTAGGCCCGCGGGTTGGCTGCGTGAAGAACGGTGGTAACGAAGGCGAGCGGGTCAGAGTTGACCACCATCGTCACAAACACAGGTGCAGAATGACGAAATGTGCACTGCCGACGCAATAAATAGTGCCACAACACCGATCAAATCCCAACGGCACGTTGTTCATAACTGAAAATAGAGTAATTACTCTATTTTGCTTGAAAATGATATTGCAGTATTTGCGCTTCTTTCTGCTCCTCTTAATCCTTGCAGCGAATGGCTGTGCGCTGAGAAGAATAGCACCTGAAACTGGCGGGTGAAGCAGGTGCTGCAGTTCCCATAGGTCATAACTGGGCCTAAAGAGAGGGCAGTACCACAAAAAGCTATGTGAGCAGTGTCTCTCCATGGTCAACAGTTGTGTTTGTAGCCATATGCTGTTTCTCTCCAGATACACTTGCTTCTCCATAATGATGATTCCTTGGCATTGATTTTGGTTGTCAGCAATTTCTACTACCCTTACAAGTGTGACATGGTGTTTAGGGTGAGTTTCTGTGTGCTCATCTCCTGTGTTAGGCTCTCTGTAGAGAGGGTCAGCTCTTCTTTGACATCCAGCTAACTGCAAGTTGGAAATGGCTTGATGGCTTGTCATGCCCAGCTTGAGTGCTGATCTGAGATCTGAGCAAACTGGGAGTGCCATCATAGCATTGCTGGACAGATGAGGGCTTGCTGGACTGGGAAATTGGGCAAAAATTGGCAAGGTAAGTGTGGTGCTTTCTTTAACCCTGGAAAGACACTTTTACTTTTACACATGCAAAGCTGTTGGGTTTGTAAAGCAGTCCATGAGACCTGCAAATGAAGGGCAGTTGCGCTGTTACATTTCTTTTGCGCCTCATTGGCCACTCAACTTTGCTGCAGGCCCTGCGCCATTTTGCTACTTTGTCATTACGGTGGTGGGTTGCTGTCGTTGACTTCTTGGTCAAACTCATCCAAACCTTCTTCCTCCTAGGTTTCAGCCTACCACGGCCAAGCATCGTTTGATATCTTCTCGCACCACAAGAGCGTGCTCAACAAGACGACCAAGTTCCGTCAGGTAACGCACCTTCTCTCTTCTGTCCGCGCGCGCGGTCACGGGCCCTTCCCTCGCCAGCGAGTGGTTGCTGCGCGAGCACTTCTCGGCCCAGGCTACGATACTGATGCCATGGTCGCGTACCAGATACCCGCCCTACCGACGGCTAGCTCTCCATCCATACGCTCGCCTGACGAAAGGGACACGCCCTCGGGTGAATGGGATTTTCATTTCTTTATCTGAGCGAACGATACTGATAGGAGCGCGATTACCAGGTTAACATATCAAACGACCAATCAGCATGTAGGTTGCACAGCTCTACCTTTTTTAGGTTTTCTTTTTCTGACGAGTTACCTGACGACGGAGACTGACGTCACGATGCACACGCTTGGGGGTCACTACGAGACCGGACCCCTTCCAACAGACCTCAAACCAGGAAAACTCGCCGGCACTGCTAGGGAACTGGATCACCCGACATTGTTCCACCTAGTACACGGCTACGATATCAACGGCCTGGGCTCAGGCTGCCGTTAGTTGCGTTAGCCACCTCCAGCGCCTTCAGACCTCCTCAGCTTAAATCGTGCTCCTATTGCTACCTCACATCGCCACCGCCACCGCCACCGCCACGCACGCCCCACCGCCACACAAGCCCCTCGACCAAAGAAAGAAAGCGAAGCGAAAGCAGAGAAAGAAAGCCTCAAAGGTTCCCTCCCAAAAAGAGCGAAGTTTCTCTTTCTCAACGCATCCCACACGAAGGCTAAGGTCGAAGCCAAGGTCGTGTCCGTGAAAGAGAAAGAGAAAGGGAAAGAGAAAGCCAAGTCGAGTCAAGGAGAAGCGGTGGAGGAGGCATGTCCCTTCGGATGTGGAGAAACAAGGCGGGTTCGGCTGTCAAGTCGACAGAAACGCAGCCCAAGAACTGGACCACAAAGGACGTCGTCCGGTTCCTGGAGCAGCAGGGCCTCAACGCCTACGCGCCAGCCGCCAGGAAGGCCAAGCTCAAGGGAGCCAACCTCCTCAACGCGGCCACCACGCCCTTCTTCAAGTCTCCCGTCGAATGCTCGCCGCCGGCCGCCGAGGGCTCGTCGTCGGTGATCCGGGCCTCGTCGTCTCCCAACTTCGGTTCCACCCTCGTGCGTTCCAAGAGCTTCATCTTCGCGCCAGCCGGCCCGCTGCGCAGCTCCAGCCCTTCGGGCGCCAACGCCGAGTCGGAAGCCCTACGGAAGCTGTGCGACCAGCTGGGCATCCTGTCGGTGGTCGACAAGCGCAGGCTGTGGCTCGCCCTGCTCATGCTCCAGCGCCTGCAGGACGAGCTCCAGTCCAACAAAGGCAAGGGCAACATCACCTGCATCAACATCAACAAGCTGTCTCCCGTGGTAGGGCTGCCCTACGGCGCGTCGCCCTTTGCGGCGTCGGACAAGTGCCTCCACTTGCGTAGGGGCCGCCTCGAGTCGACGACTACCACTACGACGCGCCAGCGCTCCGCCTCGTCCGCGCCGCCCATGGGCGACACGGACGCCATCAAGCCGTCCGCCGCACCTGTTGAGACGCCAAAGAAGGAGCCTACCACGCTGATGGAGCGCCCGCGTTCGTCGTCGTTCTCCTCGGTGCCGCTGGCCACCAACTCTGACGACTTCTTCGCCGAGCCCGAGGCCGAGGCGCCCCCCAAGCCTTCGCTGGCCTCTCCGCCCATGACGCCCCCGCGTGGCACCACCGCCATCGACGAGTCGCCCACAGCGGCGGCATCACAGTCGCAGGGCCGCCACCTGCTACGACGCAAGGGCAGCAAGGAGCGCAGCGTCGACGGGTCGGTCCCCGACGAGCTCGTCCTGCCCGCGGCCCTCTCGTCGCCCACACGCAAGAACCGTTCCTCCATTGGACCCGTCGCCACGCTCAAGAAGTGGATCACCCCTGCCACCCCCAGCATCACCGTCTCGGCCCCAGGGTCACCGTCGTCTACCTCTTCTACTTCATCATCTTCGTCGTCTTCTACTTCATCGTCTGAGGAGACCAAGACGGCTAGCCTGCTGGCCTCCTCCACGAAGGCGGTCAAGACCAAGGCCAAGGCCAAGGCCAAGACCGCGGCGCCAGCGGTATCGACTGCCAAGAAGGCCAAGCGCAACCAGTGCCTGGCCTTCGTCGAGCGTAACGGCGTGATGGTGGTCAAGTGCTGTCTCCAGCTGTCGGCCCTCACAGAGATCGATACCAGCTCGATGTCGATCGTGCCCACCAAGGCCATAAACGACAGCGACAACGACGACGCCTCTTCGTCGTCGTCGACGAACGAAGAGCCTGCGGTGCCCGAGATCGACGAGCGGCTGAGGAGGAAGAGGAAGGTCGAGTCGACCTACTATGACGACATCTCCCTCCTGCGGCTCAACGCCAAGCGGCCACTGCTCTACGCCGACCTCATGGCCGAGGTCCACCGGCTGCACGGGCCGCTCCTGCTGGCCATCCTCATGCAGGAGGGCGCCAAGGGCGTGGTCAAGATCAGCTACAAGGACGCCGAGGGCGACGTCATCAACGTGCACAGCGACGACTCGCTCAACTACGCGTTCGAGGACTGGCGCAAGCTCGCGCGGCGACGGCCCCGCAAGCAGACCTTCATGCGCCTGCTCGTCGAGGTCGAGTCCACCTCGCCCCAATGTAACAAGTAATAATAAAATTTACAAAATCAAAAAAAAAGGTATTTAGTATTTTGATTTGTTTAATTAATTATTTATGCAAAAAAACACATCGCTCAACGAAGAGAGCAACAAGTGGCCAGGTGCAAGCTGGTCACGCGGTGGTCTTGGGTCGATTGTGTTGGGGGGGGGGTTATCGTAGCGGATGATGAGGAAAGGCGAAAGAAGAGGAGGAGCGCTGCTGGTGGTCAGCGCTTAGACGCTTCCGATCTGCTCGTAGCCGGCCCTCCTCCTGTAGTACCAGTAGCCGCCGCCGGCAGCGCCGATGATGAGGAGCACGCCGATGATGCAGCCGATCACGATGAAGCCGATCGCCGTGTCGGAGAGGCCATCGTCGCTGCGTTGAGCGGTATACCGCCGCCACGTCAGCAACAACGCCCACAAGATGGGGATGGGGAAAGGTAGGCCTCGGGGTATACCTGGGCTCGACGGCCTGGACGGAGAGGATGCCGTCGATGAGGTAGACCACGCCGTTGTTGGCGCTGACGGGGCCGCCCACGACGGCGGGCTTGCCGGCGCTCTCGGCGCCCACGACCTGCACGCTGGTGGCGCTGACCACCCGCAGGACCTCGCCGGACAACATCGTGTAGTTGCGGCCGCTGCCATGGAGAAAAGAAAAAAAAATAACAAGAAAACACGAGAAATTAGTAAACAATGCGCATCAGGCTGCTGGGGCGTGGGGGGGGGGCATACGCGACGAGGGAGGCGATGGTGCCGTTGAAGACGTGGGTCTTGAGCACGCTGGGCCACCTGGAGGGGTTGCTGGTCAACGCCCTGGGAGCCTGCGCACACGAAGACGGAGCAGAATTAGACATTGGGGGGGCGGGGGGAGGGGGCAATCGGGGGGCAGGCGCGTACGCGGTCGTAAGCGGCGTCGGTGAAGGCGAAGATGGTGTAGGCCTCGGTGCTCGTGAGCACTTCGGTGAGGTTGGCCTGAGCCTGAAGATGAACGGCGGCGGTGAGTGAATGAAGAGGAGAGGAGGAAGGGGGAGGGAGAGAGAGAGAGAGAGAGAGAAATAAAGGGAAAGGAGGTCCCGTACGAGGGCGTCGAGGAAGTCGGTGGCCTTGAAGCCCTTGACGACCTTGTCGCTGGTGAGGGCAAAGTCGGCGGGGATGAGCACGGTGTCGATGGCGTGGACCACGCCGTTGGAGGCCAGGACGTTGGCCTGGACGATCTGAGCCTTGCCGTTGAGGACCACGGGGTTGGCCTGCGTCCATAGAAGCGCGAACGCGCCATGCTCGTTAGCGATCAGGGGCAAGCGCACGGGGAGAAGGGGGGGGGGGTAGGGGAGGTGGCGCACGGTGAGGTTGGCGCTCACGTCGCCGTTGAGAGTGGCAACGGTCTCGGGCAGCTCGGGCTTGCCGTTGACGTAGTAGACGTTTTCACCGGCAGCCACGTGGTACTTGAGCACGTTGGCCAGATCGCTGAAGATGATGGTGAAGATAGCGAAAGAGGTCAGCCATTCGCCCTCCCGGCCACCAATCACATGATGATCCAACAAACACACATGAAGAGGGAGCCACATGGACGTACGCGTTGGACTGGGTGGTGTTGAGGAGGAGGTATTCGGCGACGGGACCGGTGAAGGCAGTGTCGCGGGGAGCGAAAACGGTGGTGCTCTGAAGCGCATCAGCGACGCCTGGGGGAGAGTCAAGTCAAGTCAAAATAGAGCAGCTGCGAATGCCAGACAAGCATCTCCAAGGGCGAGTCCGGTTAGGGAGGAGAAGAGGCGCCCCCCTCTTACCGGCAAAGGCGACAGCCGAGACGAGCTTGGTGAAACCGCCGTCGACAGCGGTCTGGACGATGGTCTTGCTGGGAGGAGTGAGGACGGCGTCGAGAACGTAGATCACGCCAACAGTGGTACCGGCGTCCTGCAAGAGGAAGCGGAGAGCTTCAGTACACGATCGCGCCAAGAGCGGGACAAGTGTGCATGCGTGCGAGAGAGAGAGAGAGAGCTGTGGGCGGTGAGCACCTGAGCGGCGGGCAGAGTAACTCCGTTCACGGTCGTGACGTTCTTGGTGCCATCGACGTTGATCACCAGCTGCTGGAAGGCGCTGTTGCTCGACGAGAGACCAAGCTGGGACTGCACGAGGCCCGAGGTCTGCACGACACGAGGAGTCGATCGTTAGTTTCGGCGAGCGACGCTCAATGGAGGCGAGAGGGGGGGGGGGCGTACGGCGAAGGCGGTGTGGCTGCCCTCGACGACGTGGTACTTGAGGAGATCAGCGGTGACGTTCTTGCCGTCGAGCGCGGCGTCGGTGGGCGCGAAGAGAGTGAACGGGGCGGTGTTGTCCAGGTACTGGGTCAGGTTGAGGCTGGCCAGCGCCCTGCGAGACACGAACGAAAGAGATGCGTGCGTGAGCTCGCGCCACCGCGCTGGGAGGGAGCGCTTCGTCAAAGAACGACCACGGAGGGACGCGCGTACTGCTCGAACTTGTTGAGCTTGAGGCCGAGAAGGGCCTTGCGGAGGGTGAAGGTGAAGTCGCTGGGGATCAACACCTGGGCAAAGAGTCACGACGCGGGAGAGTGAGCTGCTCGAGCGCGTTCGCGTTGGCTGACCACTTACGAAGCACATGACCGTGAGAGGGGTAGCGAACCTGGTCGATGACGTGGGCGACACCGTTGCTGGCCAGGTTGTTGGCGCTGGTGACCGTGGCCGAGCTGTTGGCGTTGCTGACCGTCACGACGGAGCCGTTGATGGTCACGGTGATCTCCTAGTGCGAGCAAGGGGAAGGGAAAGGGGAGTCGCCACACAAGACGTCGAGTGAGCTGCAAGACACGAGCCGCAGCTGCGAAGACCCTGAACAGGGAAGGTACCGCTCCGTTGAGGGTGGCGACGTTCAGCGAATCGACGTCGAGCTCGTTGGAGTAGAGGACCGAGGTCGCGACGTGGAGCTTGAGCACGGCCTGGAGATCCGCTACGCCTCCAGCGACGCCGAGGTAATCGTACACGAGGGGCTTGGCGGCCTGGAGCGCAACAAAGGCGGCGTTGCTGGGGGCGAAGGCGGTGACGCCAGCGACCGAGTCGTCGAGCGTGATGTTGGCCGCGTGGAGGAAAGTCGACAGAGTATTGAGATCGGCGACCTTAAGGAAGCGTGAGAACGAACCGATTAGGGGAATTCTATCTAACGTAGCCGATCCTTCCATCCATCTCTGATCAACGTATGCGAGCCATAACGTACCAAAGCGGTGAGGCTTTCGAGGTCCCCAGGAAGAGTCATGGCATCGCTGACCCCATGAATGACGCCATTGGAGGCCTCCAGGCTAGTGGCGTTGAGCGTGACCAGGTTGGGACCAAAATAGGCTGTAAGGTGACAAGGCTCAATTAGCCAGGCGAAGTGAAAAAACCACGGAAGGATTAAAATCTGGGAAGCGATGAGATAAATGAAAATCGTACTGCCCGTAGCGTTAACGCTGGCCTTAACCCGCTGGAAACCACCCTTGAGGGACGCAAGGCTGAGGAAAGTGGTGAAGATGTTGCCATCCTCGATCGGGGTGGCTGTGCCATTCAGGACGTGGTAGCTGATTTGCTCGTTGGTAAGATTGAGAGCAGGGTCGTGGTTGACAGGGGCGAGCAGCGTGACGTGGACGTTGGTGTCGTTCAGAGTGGTCTCGATCTGCCTGCCGAGGATCAAGTCGTTCAGCTGCGAGTAGAGCGGCTGCTGCGCCAGCACCTGCACGATGGTCTCATTCTGTGCCGAAGCGGCAGCCACGAAGAGCGCCACAAGAAGAAGCGAAAGGATGGACTTCATCGAGATGCAAGGATCGTTTGGCCTGCGTCTACGTCCACTTCGATGGCTAAATAACCGAAGCGCCTGGAAAGATGTGCAGCCATTCCCCTTGGGCTCAGATGGCCTCGCAGGCAAAACCGGACAGTATCGTGCAAAAATGAATTTTCGATGGAAGATAGCAGCAGCCAATCCGATATTGCAAGGCACGAAAGGAATTCGGCGCGTGTCGGGCAATTTGATTTGCAATCAAGTGTGAGGGCCAACAGCCATCCGCTAGGTAAAAAGTGACTTATGCGCGTGATCACTTGGCCCTCGCTGCCGCGTGGCCTTCGCCGCGCGTTGGGGTGAGGGCGCGTTCGAGGAGGAGGAAGGCGACGGCCGTGGCGATGAGGAGCACGCCCAGGCTGTGGAAGAGCTGACGCGGGCCGAGCGTCTGGTAGGCCCATCCGCCCACCAGGCCGCCCACGAACCCGCTCAGGCTGCCAAACACGCCCGAACCGACCACCTGCGCCGTGGCGCCGAGCGACGGCGACGCGATCGACGCCGCCAACGCGTTCACGTGATTGAGCCCTGCCGGCCACGCCAACCTGATCGCCACACGCGCGCGCGCATGTCAGAGAGGCCTCAACCAAACTCTGAGTGGGTGGTCGGTAGGCTGATTTACCCAAAGGCGAGGCCGCCGAGGAGCTGAAGCGGGAGGACGAGCATGGTGGTGTTGTCGGGGGCGAGGAGGGTCATGCCCAGCATGCGGAGGCCGTAGAGGACCATCGACATCACGATCACCCCGCGCGAGCCGTAGCGGGACAGCATGCTGCCGCTCCAGAACATGACCGGGATCTCGGCCACGGTCTGCGCGATGGTGGCCACGCCCATCAGCGACTCGGTCGCGCCCAGGTCCTTCAAGAAGAGAAAGAGGAAGCCGCTCGCCACGCTGTGGCTCAGCCCGAACACGAAGATGGCCGCCAGGAAGCAGAGAAACCTGCCCCCAGACACCGAGCGTCAGCGCCTGAACGGCGAGGAGCTCGCCGGGGGGGAGGGCGCGCCTACCGGATAGAGGTGAGGAGGGTCACGATCTGGGCGTACTGGACCTGTGGCCTGCCGGTGGGGAAGCGCATGTTGGAGTAGTGGAAGATGGAAGCCAGCGTGACCATCCCCGCCGAGAAGGCCCACAGCGACCACACCCACTCGTGGAAGGTGAGCCACCAGCCCATGATGCCCGACGCCACTGGCGTTTGTAGTTGTTATGATAAGTGGGTCACCTTGGCCGAAAGGTGGGGGACAGCGTCTGTGTACCTCCGAATCCGATCGAGCCCCACATGCGGTGCCTGCCGTATTCGTGCTTCTTGTTGGCCGCCCCGAGGTCTTCCATCACCGCATCGTCCACCTGTTCCACAAATGTACGACGTACAGTCAACTCTTCCCAGGCCTTGTCCTTGTATGAAGTTGTACGGTTGGAACGTACCAAAGGCACGATGGGCGACCACACGATGTTCTGTTGCGCGTAGAGAGATGTCAGCAGCGCCCTTAATATTGGATCTCTTTTTTCAAGAAATAAAAAAATAATAAATTATTACCCTTATTCTTGAAAACCATTTATCTCTTCAATGGTATTCACGAAGGGTGGGGTCGACTCGTACGAGAAGGAGGACGAGGCCGCATAGAGCAAGGGGAGAGGCGGGGAGCAGAGGGAGGAGGGGTGCCAGAGCCGCTGCGAGGAGGCATGAGCCACGCAGAAGGTCGCGATGTCGACGTGTGCGGTCGGCCGTGACCGATGCGATGGCCGACGACACAAACGAGGCCAGCGCACAGGCCGACGCCAGTCGGCCCAGGTGGGAGGCGGTGAGGCCCCTCTCCTTCTCCAGCTGCACCGCGAGGAAGGGCTGCATCGCCCCAAAGGCGCCGTAGACCGCACCGTACATCAAACCGGGCGGTGGCGCTCCACCACCCCCTCCACCGCTGCCACCACTGGTGGCTGGTCCATCAAGTGTGGCCATCATGCTGTTGTTGCGTTGTTGTGCTTGGTTTTGTATGCCCTGTCTTTGCCACTACACAGGAAAATGCTGTGTTCGATGAAATTTCAACCACAAGAATGCACGTGGAATGCAGATGAGAGAAAAGCATGTTTTGTCAAACTACAAGCAGAAACTCTGGCGTGGATCGGGTTGCTAACACTCCCCAGTGCAATGGGCGTTGTTGTAGAAGTTGAGCATCACGACCTGCCGAGGCACGCCCACCACCAGGAAGTTGCCTTCAAAGTCGAACGACATGGGGGACGTCGCCTCCACGCATTCCTGTCCCCACCCCCGCACACACCACGTCCTTCCTCGTGAGTACGCGAAAGGGGGAACGATGGATCGGTCGACCATCGGAGCAGAGATCGCAGGCCTAACCTTTGAGAAGTCGAGGCTGTTCCAGAACTCGAACGTGCGCCCGTTCCACACGTGGAGCATCTGGTACCTGTGCACAAGCAGGCCAAGAAGAAGAAGATGTGAGAAAGCACAATGGTGGCAGAGAAGAAGGGCCAGAGGGCTACGAACCGGAAGGGGTTCCTGGTCTTGGTGTTCTGCCAGAAGTACTGGTTGGGCGGGTTGTGGACGGCCGAGAAGATCAGCTTCTGGCTGTCGAACTGCAGCGACGACACAAAGGAGATCGAGTGGCCCTCGAGCTGGAACACGGGCGCCGACCGCTTCCTCAAGTCCCATATCCGCACCGTTCCTATTGGCCATTCACCACCGATGACGTGGCATCGATCGTCAGCGCATCCCGACACCGCATAGCATGTGCAGAAAGGGAGGGGTAGCGCACCATCGCCGGAGCCGGTGGCCAGCACTTGGTCGCGCCGTTGCATGCAGGTCACCTTGTCGCTGTGGCCGCGGAGCACGCTGGTTGGCGCCCGGCCTCGCTGACGCACGTCGTAGATCGCCACAGGACCCGACGCTGGCCCGTGGAAAGGTTAGGGTGAGTTGAGCTTGGACGCCTTCTCTCTGGAAGGGCTCGGGAGTCAGGAGCGCACCGTCACCCAAGGCGACGTCGTTGTAGCAAAAGTCCATGGCCGAGGCGTTGCACGAAACCGGCAGCTGCTGCAACATGGCGTCGTTGGCCCAGTCCCACAGTTCCACCAACCCTGGTTGGTGTTGGGGCGCTGACAAGTGATAAAATGTTAAAAAGGGTTTTAAAAATACAACAACAAATATATATAAATATCAAGATAAAAATTGGATGCAAATGATCAGGTCAGGTGCGAGGGCCTACCTAGGGCGATCCGCCCGTCGCCGTAGGCGGAAGAGAAGCGGGCGAGGAGCGGAGAGGCGATGTTATGTGGTTTGATGATGATGGTCTTCTTCTTCTTGTACGACTTCATCTCGATCACTCGCACGATGCCTGCGCAGGCGACGGGAGTGAGACACCAGAATCGGAGATGATGGCGTATCGCCCAATGCATGCATGTGGTTGGTTGGTGGGTGGCGCACCGTTGTCGAGCTCCCAGTTGGGCGCGATGGCCAGGTTGTCGTCCTTGCGGTGGAGCGACGACGTCATGCGGTCCACCACCAGCACGAAGCACGACGCCTTGACCTGTACAAGAGGTCAGCCATCGGCCACGCGTTGGTAAGCGCAGGCAACGTCTACCTTGGTCATCCTGGCGGGCTCGAGGCTGGACGGGCGGTTGACGAGGAGGGAGGTGATGAAGGTCGCGTTGTGGTGGGTATCCACGTTGGTCACCTTCTTGGAGAGTCGCTGGATGTTCTTGGCCTTCCACCCGCGATGCTCGTGCTCGAGCCTGCTCCGATACTCGGCCCTCCAGTCGCGCTCCGCGGGCGTCGAGCCGGCGTTGGCGCTCATCACCTGCACGTCGACTCTCACCCGCTCGTCGTTGTCGCCTTCTTCGCCTGCATCGCATTCGTTCTTTTTCTTGTCGACACGGCTCTGGTGGAGGTAGCGCCGACGGGCCGGCCTGCCGCCTTCGTCTTCGCTGCCGCTCTCGCGGTCGACCTCGGGCGACGACGCGCTGCCGTCGCTGGGGTCGTCGGCCAGCGGCCCTCCCCGCATGCCCTCTCCGATCTCCTTCCCCCGCTCCTCCTCTGCGCCCAGGGGCTCGGAGTTTGCTTCCGCCGAATCGTCGCAGGGTAACGCGGATTGGTCGCCGCTGCTCGACGTCGATTGGTCGTTCGGTCCCCACGCGCGTGCGTAGTTTAGTTTCCACAGGAGCGGGTCCGCCACCAGGTCGGCCATTCTGTGGCACGTCGATGCCAGCCGCGCCAGTTCCTGGTGCTCGAGCCATCCAGCCACGAGCCACACCAGCTCGGGCGGCAGCACTTCGAAGAAGTCCTTCTTTTCCACCTCCTCCTCTTCATTAGTGGCGTGGTCCTTCTTCAACTCGCCCTCTTCGTCTGCGAGCTCTTCCGCGGCTTCGTCGCTCTCGCTTCCGCCGCTCTCCAGGTCGTGCCCCTCCTCCGTATCGTACTCGATGGTCATGCGGCGAGGCAGCTCTTCATCTTCGTTGACGTCCCGCTTCTCCTTGTCCTTGCTCCTTGATGGCCTGGCCTTGTCCTCCCCTTGGGAATGGCGTAGACGGAGCTCGCTGGACGAGGAGAGCCCCTGGGCCTTGGCCAAATCGGCCTGGGCAGAAGGCTGGGGACCGCTCTCTACGTGCGCGTAGGGGCACGACGAGCCGCGAGTGCAGAGGCCCTTGAGGAAGTAGACACAGCCCGTGCGCACCACCTTGGTCTGCACCTTCTCCTCTACTGCCTTCTCCTTCAGTGGCTTGTTCTTCTTTGGTGTCTTCTTGCCTCTTGCTCGCTCCCCGAGCATTATGGGGAGGCCTTCCTCCTTGGTGTTGGTGGCGTTCGCGTTGCCTGTAGGTTCGCCTCTACGGTGGAGAAGCGGGGTCGACGGACCATCACCAGAGCGCTCTCGCCCACAGCCTCCGCCCACTCGTTTGGACATGAACTGCAGCACCGCTTGCGCGCTCATTAATCCTTACTGCTGTGCGCTCTCTCTCCTTCTTCTATGTTGTGCTGTTGTGCTTGTGCACGCTGAGACGGTAATACTGCTTGGTCCGTTTGTGGAGAGGTCAGCATATAATGAAGTGGAATGAAACACAGAGCTCTTCTGTAGGCAGAGATATGCCACACTCTTCAGCTGTTCACGTGCCAGGGCGCCAGGTTGGCGCGCGGAGCCCGCGACTGGCTCGGAGTAGAAGGTCACGGCCCCTCTTGGTCTCCGTTCGTGCCAATCCGAAACCGGGGGAGATGTGGTTGACCCCATCCATGAAGTGTTTGTGGCCTCCACGCCCCTTCCACAGACCCTCTCGTGCTCCTGCCGGGACCAACACCGACAGGCAGGACAGCCACCTTAACCGATGGCAATGACAAGCCGATGAAATACCGGCTAAAATCCGCCGACGCGGAAGAGAAGGAACCTGGTTGTGTCCGTCACCCGCCGCGAGACGAACAGCGGTGGACCACGCAACGAGAGAGACACACAACTTACCTGACGATGGAAGTCGATGAGCGGGCGCACAAAACGGAATCGTCAGAGTGGGACGGCTTTCCGTCGGCGCAGTCCTCGGCCAAACGTGCGTTAATCTTTGTCCTCTTTGAATTCAGGAGAATGTGCAATTCGTCATTCTCGGTTACATAACCTTTTCCTTGCCTTTCAGCCTACTTTCACATGCTAAAATCGAGAGAACATCTGAACAGGAAAACGCCCGGATGAAGATGCCACAACAACTTCTGTTCCTCTCACGGGCGGTGGCACGGCGCCAAAACAGAACGGCGACGGCCAAAACAACGAACGCCAACACGACGGCGACGACCACAGAAGCAAAATAGCGCGGCTAGAGGCACGTGTAGCCGAGCTAGAGGAGGAGAACGCCCTCTATCGCTGCATTCTCGATACGCAGGAGGTCCTCGTCGTCGGTACGCGGGCCCCACCTGCCACGGCTCATTTCTCTCAGCCGATACACAATATCACTTCTCACTTTGTGCCATTTCCCCATACGATGGGGATCACCATTCTGTGATGGGCACATGTTCTTCTGTCGTGCTCATGTTCCATTTATTTTTGGATTATTATTGTTGTTTTTTGTTTTTTTTTGGTGTATTTTTTGTTTTCAGTGGCCATTGTTCTACTACACGCGTGGAGCTTACTGTGAGTGGGTGGGCCGTGGGGGCAGTGATGAACACGCGCGCGCAGATCGTGCGGTTCAACCGCGCGTGCCAGGCGGCGACGGGCTACGCCGCCGAGGAGGCCGAGGGCGCCGACCTGTTTGACCTCCTCATCCCGCCCGACCAGACGCCCGACGTGCGCCGCGTCTTCGATGCAATCCAATCGGCCGAAGACGACCTCGAACGTACGAGTAGCGGCCCCACCTCCTCAACCTCTCTTCATCGCCATCTCTCTCTCTCTCTCTCTCTTTCTCATACCCGCGCCATCACGTAGGCTTCGTGATGCCGGGCCAGCAGTGGAAGAACTTCTGGCGCACCAAGGACGGCCGCCTCATCCTCACCCGGTGGCGCAACGACTCGGTGCCCGACCTCTTCACCGGCAAAACCAAATACGTACGACAAGATGACTTTCTCAACCATCATCAAACCACCAGCGATGATGGAGACTGACGTGGCCACCATCGAATGGGCCGTGCGTGCGCCCGTGTGGCAGGTGGTGGCCACCGGCGTGGTGATCGACGCGGCGCCGACGGCCAAAGACGAGTTCCTGCTGCGGCGCGTGGTCCACACGCCCAGCCAGTCCCCCGCCTTGTGACCGTGGTCTCTCTCCCTCTCTTCTTTAGCTCCCTGCCCTCTTCTTCTTCTTCTTCTGTTTTCCACACACACGCTCGTTGCGTACACACGCATGAGCTTGTTGTACATGTAGAAGTTACCCTTACCGAACTGACCGTCTTGTAATCAGCAATAATAAGCGCTTTATTACCGCCTGCGTTTGTTCTCTCTTGTCGAGTAGTAGAAGATGAAGTGTACAAGGGGGGAGCTCTCCTTACCCGAACATCACGCTGATGCATGACGAGGTAGCTGGAGCAGAGAGTAAACCAACAAAAATGACATGTCGCGTGTGTATGTTCACGACTCGAGAGAGCAGCCGCAGAGCGGGCACTTGGTGGAGGAGGTGCTGAGCCACTGGACGATGCACTCGGCGTGGAAGGAGTGCTGGCAGCGGGGCAGCTCCTTGACGCCCTCGCCCACCTCGAACGAGCACATGCAGATGGCGCAGCGCTCGCCCTCGCCGCAGACGAGCGACGAGCCGGGCTCGACCGTGCGCGACGGGAACGAGTCGATGAGGCTGGTCGAGAGGGTCTTGGGCTTGACCGTCGAGTCGAGCATGAGGAGCAGCTCGTAGTCCTCCGGCGTGAGCTCGCGGTTGAGCAGGTCGTTGAGCTGCTGGGCCGACAGACCGCACTGCACGACGCTGCCTCGGTCGATGGCCGAAGTCACCTCGCGCTCGTAGGACGGGATGCGGCCTTCGTTGCTGTTCGAAGTCGACCTGCGGGTGTGTGTAGTAGTGCGAGTAGCGGTCGAAGTAGAGGCAGAAGTAGTAGAAGATGTAGAGGAGGAAGTAGAAGGCAGGATGATCTCCTGTCGCACGGCCTGGTAGTCGACGGGGCGGTACTCGAGACCGCGCGTGGCGTTGGTCTTGTAGGCGCACACCTGCTCGAACACGAGGCCGTCGCGCTGGCATCGCTTCCTCTCGTCGCGGGCGTTGACCCATCGGTCGGGCCTCACGCGGGGCTTCTTGTGTGCGCGCGAGTGGCGTCGCACGACGTGGCCGCCCAGCTTGATCGACACAACGCGCCTCTCCCATCGCTCGCCCTCGTCGTCGAGCTCTACGTCGCGGCTGGTCTCGGTCATGTCAAAGTCGTAGCCCGAGTAGTGGTCCAGCTCGGGCAGGCCAAGGGGTTCGGTGGCCTCGTAGTCGTCGAAAAGGTCGAGGTAGTAGGCCTCAGCCTCGTCCTCGTCGTCGAAGACGGCTTCGTCGTCGAAGCAATAGTGGTCCTCGCTGAAGAGGTCGAAGCTCGTATCATCGTCCTCGTCGGCTTCGTGTAGCGAGTCGACGAGGCCCTCCTCGCCGCTCTCCTCCTCCTCGTGAGCGGCGGCCTCCTCCTCTTCGGTCATCTTCTCCTTGCCCTTGTCCTTGGAGTCGTGAACGACGTTGTCGCGGGAGGGTCGCAGCTGGAACCTCTCCTCGAAGGTCTGGTACTGGGCGAAGAAAAGAGACAGCAGTTCGGCGCTGTTGGTCTTGGTCTTCACCATCTTCTTCTTGCTCTTCACGGTCTTGTTGGTGTCATGAGTCTTGCTGGGCGAAGCCAGAGTAGGAAGTACAACGGCAGCCATTAGTGGATATAGATGGGCTTGGTGGGCGTAAGGGAGATAGATAGAAATATAGAGAGAGGAAGAGAGGAAGTGGCAAGAGCAGCTCCCTTTAGCGCTCTGGCGGCGTGTCTCAGGTGTGGTACAACGAGAGAAGCGGCCACAGACGCAGAACGTGAAATTTATCGCGAGAGGATGCCTCCCCATATTTTCGCATACCAGCGTTCCCTGTTTTTTCATCGATCAATTCTATTTTCTTTCTGGATTTTGGTTCCCTGAAGAACTTTCTTTTCGCCTCCTTTTTTTCAAACTATTTTCGAGTGAGTGCGAACTGGACACCACAGGCTTGCAGTCCAGGGCTAGATGGCCAAAGCCCAATAAAGGGAATGAAAAAGGATGTTCCACCATACCAAGGGGACCAGTTGTGAGATGTGGCTTTAGGTAGGCATTGTAGTCTCTTGAGTTGTTGTAGCATGGGAGGTCACAGTGATGAGAAGGTCATATGTGCTTGGCAATCTTGACCACATAGTTAAGACAATGGTGGCCACAGATGAAGGTGTCCAGAACAGGGCATATGTTCACAAGGAACCAGTCAACCTCTTCCTTGTATGGAATTGGGGCAAGATCAAGAAAATTAGATCAGGAAATAATTTAATTTGGATCATGTACATATACATGGTCCCCATTGATTTTGTCATGGGCCAACTGTTGCAAGTACCCTGCTGGCCTGTGCTATGAATTTTCAGGCCAACTCTCACACATGTCAAAAAGTCACTATCATTGTGCAGGTCTCATGCAGTTGTTCAGGTCAAGGGAGACATCAGAAATGGCAACAAGCCAACCATAAGGCACCAGGTGGAATGACCCATCATCATCTTCCTCTAACCAGTTGAGGAAGATTCCAGCCCTTGTAGTGCGCTTCACCAAGCCAAGCCAAACACTTCCTTTTACACCAGACACTGCTGGCACCATCTTCAGGCATATCAGTGGTGAGATCACAGGTGGCCTTGCCTGTCAGGCCAAGGCCAGCACAGTTAGGTGGGTCAAGAGGCTCAGCAGGAATAGTATCATGGGCTTGAGAAGCAGCATTGTTGTAAACCCACTGAAATGGATTCACAAGTAGGCGCTCCATTGGAGGATTATTGAAGAGAGACACCATGCGCTCATAAGGATGGTCAAAGTGGTAAGTTGTGCAATCAGCCCTCTTCATGTTATCACATATGCATACACAATACAGCCACATGTTCCATTGTGTACACATACACAGTCACTTGTGAGTTGTTTTGGTCACAGCTAATAATACTTAACTCTTAGCCAACAGAGGAGGAGCTAAGTCACATTCCAAAGGAAAATCTTCTCCATCATTACAGTGAACTCCTTGAAAAGCATGTACAGTTGAATGCAGAACTGATCAACATCAGGCGCATGACCAAGGCTGGGTCCCTTCGTCCTGTTACAGCACAGGGACAGCAAGTGCTGATCAAGTCCTTCAACGAAATGGGCGTTCTTACCATGGACAAGCTCTTGGTGCAGCCACTTTGCAAGGAGGAATGCATGCTCAACAGTGGAAAGCCCAAGTATCTGGTCATCAATGGCAACCATCATTTGGATGCTGCCCACACAGCATATCCTGGCCAGAAATTTTCCTGGTTATATAACATTGCTGACATATGCCCCTGCTTGTCTTGTTACCCATGGTATTAGGATATCTTACCTTTTTTTACAAGGAGGGACTGAGTGACAGTGACATCTGGCTCTACTTGCCTGGGTCTGAAATCATCTTCATGATGAAGCTGCCATCCATTGCAACAAATGGGAGGAGTTCTTCAGCATCAAGGATGCCTTGGCCAAAAAGGAATACTGGGTCATGTGGGGTGGACACAAGCAGATCCTCTGGGACAAATTTCTGAACTCCAGAGTTTGCATCCCCTCCATTGCTTCAGTGCATATGTGTGATTCAACCTCCATGCCTTACAAACATTGATCAAAGTGCCCAGTCAGTGCAACAAGATAAAGGGCAACTACTTAAATGCTGCTGTCACCCTCACAACAGATCAAAGCCAACATTCAATGTCATGATCGGTGACATATTGGCTGACCTTACACCCCGCCTTTGTCCCCACAACAAGGCTAAACCAGCTGATGGGCCTGACCACCTTCAATCCGCATGGTATGTGCCCATGCCTAATCCTTATGTTCTATTAAACTTTCATTGCTGGTGTGCAGACACCTATGGTGTGGTGCTCATGACAAACCCCATTGAGATGGGTGGGCTGATCTCTCTGCTCATGCATGAGCACAGCCAGTGGCAGCTTCTATGAATGGTCTTGGGCACTTTACAGAATGTGCACTCCAATACTGAAGGAGGAGTTCAACATAATGGTATGTCATCATCACATACATGTACATGATGATATTGTCAGCTTTGCATTGTTTTATGTAAAGTTTTCACCTATCATTATATCATGTATGCATATATGACCATCTAACCCTCTGTTTATTCATTGTGTATGTGTACATGATGTTGCTTCCAGCTCTATATGTCATCTTTAGACCTTTTGTGGGCAAACAGAGTAATTTGGAATAAACACAGATTTTGTTTTCAAAACCAAAGAGATGTGCTGACATGCACAGTCACCGCGCAAGCTGTGAGAGATTGCTCAGACAAAGTAGGATCTATGAAACTGAGCAGAATCACAAGAACTCATGGACTTCAAGAGATGTCTTTGTGATCTATAAAAGATTGTCAATTTGAGTCAGCTCTGTTTAATCAATTTAGGTTGCATCATTATGAGTTCATCAAACAATCCCCTGCAGAAGAGGCACATGATTCGGAGGAACCAGCTGTGAGGAGGAACTAAATCTAGAGGCAGAATCAGAAGATGAAGAGGAGGAGAGCATCATCTTGGGCCAACTGAAGATGGTAACCAAAACTCAGGCAAATGGAACGACAATGGTGTTCACCAACTTTGCCTTCAACAAGCTCATGGGCTTGTGGCAAATCAGGGCAGATGCAATGTGAATGGCCTGGAGTGGGCATGGCAGAAGAGCAAAATTAGTGCATTTGATGCATTTTTTTTAACTGCTCTACTACAAGCATGGAAGAGAGCCAGAGGCCATTGCTGGCAAGTTCCTGAGTGTGTGGGCGCCAACTCAGCTCTCCAAAGCAGCGGTTTGTTCATCTCTTCAATCTTCAATGTCCTGCCTAATATACCTGGTCATCTTCTACACAAAGGCTGAGCAGGAGGAGCGTGGATGGGTGAGTGATAACTTCACTGAAGCTGCGCTCATCACCAACTGCACTGTGCAGCAGTGCAACCATCTGCTCAGCAGGCATGGTACACATCTTTCTTCAATTTATTACAATTCTCTGAGATTTGTTATAAATTGGTATCTGGGTGCAGGGGAAGCAAAGCCAATGGACTCTGGGAAGCACAATCTCTGCTGCCTGAAATCAGAAGTCAGCCATGCACCAAAGTCAGGTGTGGCAATGAGGATAAGCAGTGGCCATCCTGGAGGTGCCACAACTTTGAAATCTATGAGCAGAACGTCCATGGTTGGATCAAGAAGCTTTGGAAGATGCCAGAGGAGAGGGAGCAGACAGGCAATCACCCCTACTGGCTACAGCTCGCAGACAAGGGCTACCAAGGTGCCCAGCATCTCCCTCATGTACACATGATAACACTGCACAAGCCCGCCCCATGGCAGTGCCTGACCAGCATGCAAATCACTGAGAACCGCCACATTGTGGCCTGCATCGTTGCTGAGAACTTCTATGGCCACCTCAAGCTCATCTGGGGGATAATGTGGAAGTGGTGGTGTGGAGACTGAGCTTGCTATGCCACCACCTTTGGCAACTGTGTCGTGCTGACTAACTACCACATCCTCAGTGGAAATCCTCTCCAGCATGAAGAAATCTGCTGGTACTGTGCACACCAGACAAAGCTGCGATGTGAAGAGGAAGCAATGCATGGCAAATGACAGCAACAACTTGTGGCGTACCATGCAAACTGCAGACGCCGCCTAGGTCTACCCTCTCTCTCTTCCTCCTCTCCTCACTAACCACCATGTCTTGTGGGCACTCAAATCTTTTTCGATTTTACTCTGTCCTTTCATAAAATCTCTGTTCTTTCAAATATTAATACAAATTGCGGGACAGGGAAAACCGAAACAAAATGGGCAAGACCGTAAAATTGTCGGGGTAAACCGCGTTTTGTTGCCGTTTACCCCGTAAAAACAGCTTTGGAACTTCCTAAAACGAAAAAACGTTTGTTTTGGCGTTTTGCCGTGTGGCAGCTACCACAGAAACAGGAATAAAATGTGTTTCAACGAGGTGCACTTTGCTTGGCCAGTGGAATCTGCTCCCTTGGAAAAAGGCTCATGTTTTATCACAGAAGCCAGGCTGTTTGGGCAACCCTCTGCGTTTATTCAATCTTGGTCTGTTTGCCTGCATAAGCTTTTATAGGGTGCATGAACAAGTCCTACACTTTCAACATTGACTGCAAGCTTGGTCAGGATATCATCAAGATCCTGAAACTGCAGGCCTATGAGAAAAACAGCGCCATCAAGAAGTGGAGCCCCTCTTTCACACCTCTATTTCCTCAAGTCATTCTACCAACTATGCCCCATCAACACTTGTATTCTCAGTGTCTAACCTATGTGAGGGAACAGGCTACCAGTTCTACAAGTACCTTCTGCAGGCCTATATGACTCTGGCTTATCCCAAACAGTGCAGTGTACTTGACTACAGGCCTCTTTGTTCAACTCTGATGCTGGCCTGCTTTGAGCTTAATTACAGCTACCACATCTGCATGTCTGCTCTCAAGCCAGCTGAACCCAAGTGCAAACTCATCAACAACACTGTTGATAGCCTTCTCTTTTTTGGCACTGTGACTTGCATTGCTAAATGGATTGGTGCTTTAGAGGCAACCTCTAGCCAGCATACCACTCCTCTGCAATCCCAACTTTGTACAACGGTACAACTTCAAACGTCTTCCACTCTGACCAGCGTATGCTGCTGCCCAATGCACCTTCCATGTATTTCTTTTCACTGTGTATGTGTATGTGATGGAAAGATAGGATGTACACAATGCAAAGCTTACAATATCACTGTGTACATGTATGTGATGCCAGGAACACCCTTTGCACCCACCTTGTTTGGAACCTACGTGCAAGCTTTCCTGTTCAAGCTCCTATTGTTCACCAGAAAAGCACAAGAAGCACCACCAGAGCACCCATGATGACGACTCTTGGGAGAAGTGCAGCAGCAAGAGAGGACTCCTTCCCCATCAAGGGAGAAGGATGCTTGGGGAAGCAAGTCCCAAAAGCGCCATTCGTCTTCCTCATACTCCTCCTCTTCCTACAAGCACCACGGTAGGGAGGAGGAGGAGGAAGATCTCTGCAACAAAGACGAGCCTGAGACCTCCCTTTCTGAGGGCTCTGGGTTGATTGGAATTTTTAGATCTCCTGTTTGGGCAAAGGCACAGATAAAGGGCAGAAATGAAGCTTTAATTGGTGATATCTATTGATGTTGGTGTGATGGTGCAAGCCTTCTGCATCTCCTGTGATAATGGAGTGCTTGGCATGGACCCCAATGCCTGCTGCTGACTCTGCCCTAGGGCTGGCTCAGCTTTTGATGTACATGCTCTTTCATGCTTCAACAAGACACACAATAAACCTACTTCTCACTTTGCCCCCAGAGCTGCATTGATTTCTTCTCACATCATGTTGCAACATCAGCTTGAGGCCTTCAGCTGCATCCCCAATGTCAGTGGCTTGATAGTACACAATTCATGTGTGGCCCCTGTGCTCCTTGCTCCACTGGTGGTGTAGGCAACAAACAGGTCATGCACTTAGCTGCTGGCCCTAGCATGTTCAAGCACATGTCACACGCGCTGTCAAACGTGGATAGGCCAGGCAGACTGTCCATGGAGAAAAGGGAAATAGGGTTTATTTTCTTTTTCATTCGACAGGCATTTTCACCTGCGCCATGTGGTTAGCACTGGCCCTCTTGGCGGTCTTGCTCTTGGGTGTGTGGCTCTACGGCATTCGTCTCTACGATGTTATTATGTCAAGGCGCCACAGCACTAAACACCACCCCCTGTTCAACACCGGGCACCCCACTGTCGTTGCCCTCACCATCGACGACGTGCCCTGGCGCTATCGCCCCTTGCCAAACTCGGACTTTTTGTCCCAGAAGACCTCCATCGCATCGATAGGAGATGTTTTGGAGCAGCACGGGTGTTCGGCCACCTTGATGGTCATTGGTTCCTACTTGGAAGAGGCCACGCCAGAGACCATCCAGAAGTTGGAACGCCTGTGCGAGAATGGGACGATCGAGTATGCCAACCACGGCTACACCAACACAAAGCATGCTCGCCTGTCCACCGACGAGCTGCGGAGCGAATTGATTCGAACGGAACGCATCATGCAGTCCCGCCTGTCCTCGAGCTTGACAAAGTTCTACCGACCCGGCTGCGGCAAGTTCCACTCGGCCATGCTCGAGTGCGTAGCTGCCCAAGGCTACAGGACCGTGCTAGGTGACATCTACTCCTTCGACCCGCATATCCCTGTGCCCATCTTGCACTTGGCGCACATCATGGTCACGGTCAGGCCCGGGGGCATCATCATCCTCCACGACCGACCGTGGACCCCTTTGCTCCTGCGCTGGCTTCTCCCTCTTCTCAAGTGGAGGGGGTACCAAGTGGAGATGTTGTCCAAGGCCATTCGGCCCATAAAGGACCAATAAACTACCATCCTGGTGTCAGTAAGCCCATGAAGGGCACACCCACAGTTATGGTGCTCTTGCCAGTAAGTGTGCAATAGAACAGGCCACACCGTTTGAGCATCGGCAGGGCACGCTGGAGGAAGTGGTGTACCTAACGCTCCCCGGGGGCCTGGCTCGGACACGAACCTGCCGTCAAGCGAAGATTTCACGGTGATGCTTTCGGAAGCTAGAATGTGGACGGCGTAAAACACATTCCGCTGCGGGCAGGGAGTAGGGTGACCCATGCTATGGAGATGATGTCAAGGCGCAATTGCCCGAGTAGGTTCTACCTCAACCTGCCCCGCAAGGGATCGTCTCCACCGTGCGGTGAGGTGAGTCGTTACACGAGAGAGCTGGCCAATCGCCCGAACCTGAACCAATCAGGAGCAAGCCACTTGCCCGCTATCCCGGGTATAAAGTTGCTTACTACCTCTCCAATTGGCACTACAACCAACACCACAACACACAACCAACACTTTCAAGCGCCCTGTCCATCATCATGATCTCGAACAAGCTGGTGCTCATCTTCCTGTGCCTGGGCCTAGTGGTGGTCATCGTGGCCACGGCCGACCAGCAAGCGGCGGAGAGCGTCTCGGGAGCTCCTGATCTCGACCAGGCCAAGTGCTCCGCCCAGGAGTGGCCACAGTGGGACGACGATGAAGAGGAAGAGCAAGAGGCCACCTATTACTGGAAGTGTGTGAAGGTGTGCCGGAAGAACTCCACCCAGAAGGCCACCACCACCCAGTGCTCGACCACCAAGGGCTGCACGACGGAGGAGCCCTGCGCCAGCAAGACCACCGAGAAGCCCTGCACCACCACCGAGAAGTGCTCGACCCCCAAGGGCTGCACCTCCAGCAGGAGGCCCTGCACCACCACGCGCAGCGAGAAGTGCTCGACCACCAAGGGCTGCACGACGGAGGAGCCTTGCGGCAAGACCACCGAGAAGCCCTGCACCACCACCGAGAGGTGCACGACCAAGGGCTGCACGACCGAGGAGCCCTGCGGCACCACCAAGAGCTGCACCGCTGAACGCGAAGGCCGCAAGAACGACAATGGCGAGTACTAAGGGCGGTCAACCAAACGGAGGAGGCATGGCCACTAATGAGGGTGTTGATGAGCGAAAACCGGAGTAGAATGTGAATGCACCTCTGTTCCTCCACGCCGGCTCTTTATGTTTAGGCATGGAACGCAGGCCCGTGCTTGGGAGTCTGACATTGGGTAAAGTCGCCAAGGGGCGCGGTGGGGATAGTGGTTCTGGGCAGAGCAAAGGGCAGCCCCTCGCCCTCGAGCGTAGGGAACACGCGGCTCCACTCCCTGTCCACCACGTCGTAGAACCTCTGGTAGCTGCTCGCGTGCACACAAACGGCGAACCGCCACAACAATAATAAATAAATAAATAAATAAATAATGAGTAATTAGTCTTGATCGCCTCCTACTGTTCGACGAGCGTGAGGGGGAGGGTTGCACGTACTTGCCCTCCTTCTTGAGGATTCTGCTGACAACTGGGGCAATGCCACCGGTCATGGCCAGCACGGTGGTGATCTTGCTGTCCTGTGGTTGTGTAGGTCCACGAAAGAAGCTGAGCCAGCGGTGGGCGCGCTTTGTGAGGTTTGTGGGGGGGGGGTGATGGTCCGAACCCACGTGACGACGGGGGAGATGGCGGTGCCGGTGACGTTGATGGCCTCGGTCGTGCCAAAGGGGCCCTGCATGCGGCCGCCACTCAGCATCACGTGGTACCACGTGGCCGCCACGTCCTCTGTTCAGCACACACAACGTGGCACAAATGAGACAACGATGCAGCACTCCATCATAATCAATCATCACCATAACGAAAGAGGGAGGGAGTACCGCTGGCCAGGAACATGGGGAAGGCTCCGTAGGGGGTGACCACCGAAGTGGAGGCGATATGCTCGAAGGCGATCTCTTGAATGCCCGTAGCGCCCATGTAGTCCGGAATGTTTTGATCTGTTTCGTTTCGTAAATATTCATTATCTGTGTTTGCTTTGGGCACAGGGAGAGGACGACGTACTCTTGGAGACGTCATTCACCGAAGCCATGAGGCCCTATTCGTTGACGTATTGCAATACAAACGTCGTCAGTACAAATTTGGAAAGTGCATGCGTGTTACACACCCATTAAGGAAAGGGACACGTACGGGAATGCCCTTGAGGGCGGAATTCCACGTGCGCGCACGTTCGCCATTGAGGAACACGCGCTTGTTGATGGGCACCTCCAGGTAGGGCATCTCCAGATACTTCCACTATGATGAGGTGAGCTCGATGATGATGGAACACAAACAAAACAAACGCATGTTTGGCAATAACCTGCTCGTGGGAGGAGAACCACCAGCCGCGCTGAACGGTGATTGGGCCAAGGGCCGACTTGTACTCGACCGACTGCAGCAGCTTGCGCTTGAACACCCACATCTTCTCCCTACGCGTTCGGTGAAGCAGGCCACACACACACACACACACACACACACACACACACACACACACACACACACACACACACACACACACAGCCACACGCCTGAGAGGCTGCCCGTTTGCATCGATACAAGGCTGTGCAGGTATACCTTTCGACGGGGTCGTGGGCCATGGAGTAGAGGTCGACGAACCAAGTGAACAGCTCGCCTTCGTAAGGATCGTCGAGGTAGCCCACCTGCCGTGCGAGAGTGGTCAGAACACATGAGGCACGGAGCGGGAAGCGAGTAGTGAGAGAGAGATAGAGAGAGAGTTGATGAAGTAGTACGCCGCCGGGCGGGTCGTGGTAGTTGCTGGGCGAGGGCGGAGCGCTCATGTTGGCGATCGCGGTCACCGTGCGAAGCCTGCCTTCGCCAGCGTAGAACACGAACAACGCGTTCTTGGCCAACATGTCGACGTAGATCTGGTGTCACCAGTTGCAACCAACAACATCGCGAGGTCAATGGTGGTCAGCAGCCAAGCTAGCTATGGCTATTGTCGACACGCAGGCGGCTAGGATTGGTTACCGAGTAACGCTTGGCCAGGGTGGGCTGCTCCCGCTGCTCGAGGGCCTCCACAGCCGCCTTCAGCGCCCACACCCACTCACCATTGTCCAGACTCGGAACACGCGAGGTCTGCCGTAACCAATCAAATAAATCAAATCAATTAATAAATCGAATTTTGTATGATGGTGGAGGGTGTATGGCATACCCAGCCGGGCGGGTCGGGGAAGAGGCTCGAGTCCGTGATCACGTACCAGGGCAGGTAGCCTGCGCAGAGCGAGACCGGTCAGAGCGTGAGAGGGAGAGGAAAAGGGAGCGGCGATTCGGGCCAGGCGGTACCGCCATAGCCGGGGTACTGGGCGTTGAAGCGTTCGTAGGCGTTGATCTTCTTCTCGAGGATGTCGATCGCCAGCTGGTCCACCGACTTGCCGGCCTTCTCGGCCGACACGTTGAAGAACAGCTTGGCCCTGACATCGACGTCATATATGGCACACGCCCGGGCTTGAGGCTCACACAACTACCGCCACGAAGTGCTATCGAAGAAGATGACGCACCGCTCGTTTCCGAGGAGAGACAGGGCGAGGAGAGCGACGTGAATAGACTCCTTGGAGGGCGCGCTGAAGTTGTGGATGGGCGGCATCAGCTCGCCACTCTGGTAGTTGATCGAGTGTCCGTCATAGGTCAGGCCTGTTTGTGGCATGGCAAGCCAATCAGCGACCGGCAGCTTTGATCTCGCGTTGGTGATTGGATGGCATGAAAGCCTCACGCAAGGCAAGAAGAAAAGGGAGAAGAGGAAGCGAAGGACGTGAGAAAGGGAGGTTGGCAAACCCGAGTTGTGGTTGTATCCAATCTCGTGGAAGTGGCCCTCGTGGTAGATGGCCGAGTCAATGAAGGAGCGGCGGGCGCTCTCGTCGTGCAGCAGGGCACCCATGGTGTAGAGCGGGGCGAACCTGCACGGCGGCGGCCACGCGCCTGCCTCCGCGGGAGCCGCCACGCTCAGCCCTGCTGCCCCAATATTCAAATTCAGTTTAAATCACTTCCTACTTCAAGATGTCAACAAGATTTTGTAGAGATGAAAGAAATAAGTTATTAACGTACCAAGGCATGCAAGGGCAGTCACTATCAACAAACACGCCGAGCTGTGCATGGTGGTGAAGTTGCGCGACAAAGGCTCAACCACCCGCGGCCAGTGCTGTGAACTCAGCAAATCGGCCCAATCACTTTTCTCCTTTACCCCAAATTAATTCAACAAGGAAAATAGGAGAAAATATGTTTTTCTCAAACCAAAAAGTAGCCACGCGCTGTGTGACTCTCAGGTGCTGCCAAGGTTGCCGAACCAGGCGGCGTCGCCCCAGGTACCGCGGAGGGTGGGCTCCTCGCCGTCCTGTCCCACGGGCGCGTAGACGCTCTTTCGGTTGTCCTTCTTGGCCTTCCTCTTCTTCTTCTGGTCGCGGCTCTTCTTGTCCTTGCTGCTCGCGCCCTTGAGCCTGGCGTCGTGCTTGCCTCCGCTGCCGCTCCCAGTCGTCGCGGCGGCGGCGCCGTTGGCCTGCGGCGTGCCGTCGCTGCTGCCGTGGAGCGACTGCTGCTCGCGCTCGCGCTCGCGCTTGGCCCTTCGCTCCCTGCGCTCCTCCTCCGTGTACCAGTTCTCTTCGATCCACTCGATCGTTTCCTCCAGGTCCACCTACACCACATATACATCATCATCAATACTCAATGATTACAGGCGCATCATCTTCATCATCTTCATGATGCACCCGAACACGCACCTTCATGGCCTGCTCGACAAGGACGGAGAGGAGCAGAGGCTCGTCCATGGCCAGCGCTAGATTGCAATAGAGGGGAGAGGGGAGGGGAGATGAGCGCTACTCGCACATGATGGGAGGAGGGGGGCACAAGAGGGCGCGCGTACGTGCGGGCAGGAAGGGGTCGACGCGGTGATATCGCGGGCCCAGGATGGCCTTGGCCTGCTTCTGCTCGTACAGCGACGTGGCGCCGATCTGTCGATTGCACATCACAAACGAACGAATAGGAAGTGAGCAAGCAGATATATGATGACGATGACGATGATGAAGAAGACGAAAGCGAAAGCGAAGCGAACCATGATCTGGAGAAGGTAGGGCGCCCACTTGATCATGCCCCAGTCGTGCTGGTCGCCGTCGATGAACTGCGACAGCCGCCCGGTGCCGAGGGAGAGGATGTGGATCTGCTTGGGCGTCTTGGGCTGCGCCGCCCGCTCGCTCATGAGCACGGAGATGGCGGCGAGCGCCGGGTTGTTGCACATCACGGCCGCGTCGATCTGCCGCTTGTACGACGGGAAATACGTCGGCGCCGCCGACGATCCCATCACACAGTCTGTGCGTCGACCGGTGAGTCATCGACACGACGCGCGCGCAGAGAGAGAGAGAGAGAGAGGGGGGGAAAGGGAGAGAAACGGAGGGGAGGGCGCACCCCAGATGGGAACGTTGCGCTCCTCGTCCAGGCACAGCGTGTCGTAGTCGTCGTCCTCGTCGTCACTCGCGTCGGACTCCTCGCTCTCGCCGCCGCGATCGGCCTCCTCCCTCTTTCCGCTTCGCAGCTTGAGCTTGCTGGAACCCGTCAGGCCCGAGTCTGGCCGCACTGTGCATTATTTTTGTTATTTTTTCTCTCTTTTTTCCATAATAATTGAAATAAAATTCGGGCTTGAACGTTTTATAATAAATATAAATAAATAAATAAATAAATAAAAAGGCGGCGTACGGAGAGACTCCTTGACGCGGTCCTTGACGCCGGAGACCTTGGCGAGATCGTCGGCGGAGCTGCGGGTGCGCTTGTGGGCCTTCTCGCGCGGGCTCAGGGCCGACGAGGTCGGGGGCCGCAGGGTGAAGCCCCGGTTGTTGAACGACTCGCCGCGCTTCTTCTCCTTCTTGCGGTGGGCCTCCTTCTCCTTGAGATCGCTCAGGAGGGCCGGCGTCGACGACGGGTCGATGGTGGACGACCTGTCCTTCTTCTTGCGCTCGTCGGTGCTGCACGACCGTTTGTGTCCGCCGGCGCGCGTGAGGTCGCCGCTGCCCTGCAGCTTGATGTCCAGCTCGCGCGACAGCGTGTGCGACCGGGGGAGCGAGGCCCCGCGCAGCTTGGGCTTCAGCGGCTGTCGACAATTTACACGCACAACGGTTTAAGGTGGCGGCTTGGGTGGACACGCTGGTCGGGCGGGCTACGTACGACGTTGTGGAAGATGAGGGGCTCCCAGCTGCGCTCCTCGTTGTTGAGGCCGTTGTCCAGCAGGAACGATGGAATGAGAAGCATCTTCGGGCGCAGCTGGTCGAGCTTGATGTTCTTGGTGACTGTCCCATCACGCCACGCACGCATGGAAAGAGAGGAGGCGTCAGCCAAACCAGCGAACAAACGGGGCAGCCAGAGCGAGAGCGCCACGCACTCTCCGAGCCGGCGACGAGGAGGTTCTTGTTGGCAAACTTGGAGCTCTGGATGGCCTTGCCCGTGCGGAAGCGCCCCTGATCGAGGTCAAATACACAGGGCAGCTGACGTCAGCATCGCTTGACGGCCACGCTGCGGCTTCGGTTCGAGAGGAATGCAAGGAATGGGAGGAGGAGGAGGATTGGAGGATTGGACCTTGGGGTTGAAGACGCGAGGCGCGAGCACGTCGAGGAGTCGACGGATGAAGGTGGGCGAGCGGCCGCACACGAGACCCGCGGCGACCATGCTGCCACCGGAGATGCCCGCAAACATATCCGTTCGCTCCAACAGGTCTGTGGCGACACGATTCAAGTAGTGCTTGAGCACAGTGTCGACACTTGCACCACACACACAACAGAGGAGAGAGGGGCACCAGGGAAGAAGTCGAGGAGTCTCTCGAGGATGACGGCCTCCATGACCGCCCGGAGCCCGCCTCCGTCGAGCGAGATCACGCGCACATGGCCATCGCCGACGCCGGACTTGGCCAGCGAATAATTGCCGACTGGTGTTGTTTGCCGAGTGGTCAGTCGCTGTAACGATTTGTATTATTTATTTATTTATTTATTTATTGTGTGTGGGGGGGGTCAAGCTGGGAGGACTGTGTGTCGTACATGCGGTCTTGCCGGCCTCTTTGTCGGCTTGCTCCATGAGGTCGCGCAGGTCGTTGCGGAGTTGGGTGGCTGGACACGTGTTACGCCGTTGTTAGCATTGGACCATCATTGCTGATTGCCTTCATGTGGGCAGGTCTACTTAC
>JANDJZ010000314.1:0-48265 GCA_027943245.1 Acanthamoeba sp. SK_2022b
CTGCAGCTGACAACGAGGACGACGAGAGCACGCAGTACGACACGCAGGGCGAGGAGGAGGACAGCGCCGACGACAGCGATGCTGGTGTTGGCGATGAGCGTACGGGCAGGGACCTGGTGCGACAGCTGCGGGCCGGCGGCGACGACGAGTTCCTCGACCTCGACGCCGACGAAACGGCCAAACAGCTCACCCTCATTGACAACCAGCTCTTCCGGTACGACGCGCCGCGGCTCACCTGTCCCCCCCCCCCCCAATGATCGTGCTCATCGTTTGCTTGTGCAGAGCGATTCCGAAGAAGGAGCTCCTGAACAAACGCTTCATGAACGCCGACGCCTCGCCGCACTTCACCGCCATGGTGCAGCGCTTCAACCTCGTACGCGCACGCGCCCCTCCTCCTTCTCTTCCTCATTTCACCGCCGCCGCCCGGGACCTCACCCCTCTCGTGGCTGCCCATCGCAGACGGCGTCGTGGGTCGGGTCGGTGGTGTTTGAGTACGAACAGCCTTCGCGACGAGCCAAGGCCATCTCTCTCCTCATAGACATCTGCCAGGTGGGTGACTCCCTTATCTTTGCGCATCCCCCCCCCCTCTACTCTCCCTCTCCCTTCCTGCTCTCCCTGTCTCTTCGCTTGGGCCAATCAACTCAATCGCATTTTGTCCGATTGGCGTGACAAGGCCTCGCTGCGATTGAACAACTTTAATACGGTGTTTGCTCTCCTTGCCGGACTTAACAACACGGCCGTGTCGCGACTCAAGCTCACCTGGGAGGTACACGCACCACATCATGATGCAACCTCGTCTATGACCCTATTCTGATCTCTCTCCTTCCTCTTCAAACATCGTGCAGCGAGTGTCGAGAAAGCACATGCGGCGGTACAAGGAGATGATGGCGGTCGTCTCCGATGCCAAGAACCACAGCGCCTACCGCCAGGAGCTCCTCAAGGCCCGTCCGCCTGTGGTGCCCTATCTCGGTGCGTCGTCTCGCCTCCTCCTCGCCTCGCGCCAACCTCCTGGCTGACCACGTCTCCTGCTGGCGGTGCTGGTGATGATGTACAATAGCGCTGTTCTCGAAGGACCTGTTTGGCGTGGAGGAGAGCAACACGACTATCACGTCGGACGGGCTCATCAACTTTGGGAAGATGCGGCTGATCGCCAAGCTGGTCGGCCACTTCACCGCGTGCCAGGTCACCTTCCCCATCGCCATCGACCCGGCCCTGCGCGCCCTGCTCAAGGGCGTCCAGCCCCTCTCCGAGAACGAGCTTTACGAGCGCTCCTACCGTCTAGAGCCCCGCAAGAATGCCTGAGCCCACCCCTCTCCCTTATATCGCGCGTGGGACTTGTTATTGGTCATGAAGATAACGATGATGACATGTCGGCACAGCACGTTGGATGTACGCTCAAGAAATACATCTACGTCACTTCAACATCGCAAAGGAACATTCCATTGAATGTGACCGCCACTGTTCTTGCATGTGCATGTTGTAGCCAAGATCATGATCAGACAATGCAGATAATACTTGAGTACTGATAAGTGTGGAGATAGAGAGACTGAAAGTGGTGTGCTTTTAAAGTATGAAACACTGGATCCAACAAAATGGGACAGTGCCTCCTTTTTGGGCAAGAAGGCTGACATGTGTGATCTATGTGGGCCAGTTTTGCCCTAGTGTAACTTCAATGGCTGTCCTTGGATAAAATGCTGGCATTGCTGTTGATTACCAAAAGCCAAAAACGGTTTTCTTGAATGAATATCTTGAGACCAAGCGGCGATAGCCAGGAGAAAACCAGTGGGCAATGTCCAGGACAGTAGATTCCTCGTGTCTAAACTCTAAAGAAAGACATAGAGGGCTAGCACTGCATCCTTTCCTTGCCTCCCGCAAACAATGAGCAGCAAGGGCAACAACGACAGGTCTAACGCTTTCAACCCTCAGGTTCACACCATCCTATGTACTGATCTCTTGCTCTCTGTTGCTCATCCTCACTGCCTTTGATCAGTCGAGTGCCTACAATCCTTCAAGCGAAAGGGCAGGTCAGGCCATGGCAAGTCGCTCTCAGGGCTCCCTGGATGCACGTGCTGCGTCCTTCAACCCGCAGCATCATGCTTACAACCCCAACACATTGTCGAAGGGTAGTGGTCACAAGTGAGTAAATTCTCATCCTGCCGATGACGGAGGGAGGGGGTCAAGACTTTATCGTCTGATATCCTCCCCTTCCAGTTGTAGATGCTGCCCTTGAAGCGCTTGTCCAGCTCCTCGATCACGCACCAGCTCGACGCCAGGCTGCACACGGTGGGCGCAAAAGACTCACCCCAAGACACGACGTTGAGTTCGACCAGAGCCAGGAGGAATTGGAGCAGGCGAAACGAGAAGCGCTCCAGGTTCTCCTGCTTCCTCAGCATGCGGCCTTCGGGCACTTCCCATGAGTGCCAGGTCTCAAATGGCCAACCGGCCACGGGCACTGGTTCGATGCCAAACGAGAGGTAGTCTGCACACCGCACTCAGTTGGGAGTTGGTCCGTGGGAAGAATGGATGACGTCTGAGGTTACTGGGGAGCCCCGATACGCACCGGCTGTGTTGTTGTCATAGCGTGCAACAAAGTCGCCTACGTTGCCCGTGAACAGCGCATCTACCTCCACCACCCAAACGCGCACATCACTTTTTTGCAGTGTCAGGACGGTTGAGGAAGATCTTCGCCTTGATACAAGGGCACGCACTGTTCGGTGGTGTCAACTCCGCTGTGCGTTGCCGGCAGGGGCGGTGAACGTTGCGAGAGGAACGTGGGGTAGCAATGGCTGGCCCACATCATCACCGACGCGTCGTGAAACCACCAGTTGACCTGTCCCTTCTGGGCCAGAAACTGGGCCGATGGCAGGAACTCGAGGACCGAGGCCTCGTTGAAGTAGAAGATGCCGAGCCAGGGCATCTCCCTCTGCAGATTCTGGACGGCGGCGAGCCGGCTCGCCTCGGGCGGGCCTGTGGCGTGGCCCGTGTCGTACAGCAACCACACGTCGTAGCGATGCCTCAGCCCCGAGGCGAAGGCCACCACCGCCTCCCGAACCTTGTCCGTGATGTTGCCGCAGGAACGAAAGATGACGACTTGCTCCGCGCTTAGCTCTCCCTCCTCCTTCACTGGAGATGCTACGCGAAGGTAGGCGGAAGAATCTGGTGCTAGACGTGGAGGCGGTGGGGAGAGCGGCTGGTAGAGGATGTCCACTTGGCAGAGGTAAACGAGGCCCGCCACAATAAGAAGCAGACCACAAGTCACGGGCCATTTGCGCTCGAGCACCATCTTATGAAGGTTGCACCAGTGGTCTAGTGCGTGGCTGAAAGCCCGCAAACGTTTGCAGCTAGCATCTCCCGGGACAAGCAAAGCCATTGGTCGGACATATGTAATGGGGCACCCTTAAAAAAAGTCCTGTCCACACATATTCGACAACCTTTAATTTAGGAGATGAGCTTCAAGGAAGCTAGTGATACAACGAGGAGACGGGTGTCTTTAAGCTAAATCAGCTAGACAATGCTGACACTGAAAACAATTACAAAACTTTCAACAATGTCAACGTGCTACCGCTACCCCAACTCCTGTAACCTGCCTTGTCTAAGCTAAAGATAGCTAAGGATTTTTTATGCATACCAGACCACACATGACCTGCATCAAGGGAAGGGGATGATGTACTTGACAAGAACAATCTTGATTTATGTAGTTACACAACTTGGGTTTTGCTACTGCACACAAGAAATTGTGGACCATCAGCACCCAGTGTAGGGTCATTCAAAGAGATATAGGAGTGGAGATAGCAAACTGGTGCCGTAGCGCAGAAAAAGGTTTAAAAAAAAGTATTTTCTCCATTCAATTCCCTTCTTATTTCCGTATTTCTCCACATAGTTGGTTAAAATTTAATTTAAGCTCATGACGCAACCTACCTCGTGATGGAAAGTATGCAGTGGAAAGTGGTGCTGCCAGTGGTGCGTGAGACTGGCCTCTTCCTGTTGTCAGGTGCCTGCGAGATAATTGGTGGCTGGCTGGTATGGCAAACTCTGCGGGAGAGGAAAAGCTGGGCGCTGTTCGTTGTGGGCGCCGCCTTGCTGGTGCTCTATGGCGTTATTCCGACTTGGCAGCGTGTGGACAATTTTGGAAGGGTGTATGCTGTGTATGGCGGGTACTTCATCGTCCTCGCACTCCTCTGGGGGTGGCTTGTGGACCACCGACGGCCGGACGTGGGCGATCTCGTCGGTGGCAGCATCGCGTTAGTGGGAGTACTTGTGGTTCTCTACTTCCCACGTACGGCACCAGCACAAGAAGAAAACCAAAACTTGCTGGTAACACCGCCTGTGCGCCAGTACACGCATTAACAACGACAAAACAATCTTAAAGCCAAAGAACAGCGCTACGTCGTCACCTGCTCCTTGGTGGTGGGGGATCCAGGTACCGAAAGGGCTTCTTCTTCCGCTCCGTGAGCCCGCGCCAGCAATGTCTAACACTCATCAGCTCTACGCCTCTGTGTCCTGTGCGCTTGCGCTGTTGTGTCGCACCCGTTTCCCGGTTCTCTTCACTAGCACGGTGGCGCTCTGGCCTCACCCGGTCACGTTCTCCGCTCTCGCAGATGCCGAGGAGCCGACTGCACTCAACCGCCATCCTACATTGGTATGCCAAGGTTCATCGGGCGATCAAGGACCGCCAACAAGAAGGAAATCTCGCTCACGTTCAGTAACCCAACCTCCTTCGTTTTTCTTCTGTTTGAACGACGCGCCGACGGATGAGGGCCCCTTTATTGGTAAGCATCGTAGGAGAGGTCAATGGGTGAGGCAGGCGACGACCCGATGTTGGCGTTGGCCTTCTTGTAGTCCTCGTCGAACCGCTTTTTGATCTCTGCCAGCTTCTCCGCCAGGAATTTCCTGCCGACAGCAGTCAGCTATGGCTATGTACGAGCAGCTGCAGAGCAAGAGGAGGAGGAGGAGGAGGGCCTCGCTTACTTGATGCGCGAGGCGATTTCCTTGGGGGGCCAGCGTGGCGAGTACGGGTAGTTGGAGTAGACAATCTGCAGCGACTGCGAATTGGCTCTGCAGACGCGAACCACCGGTGGAGTGAGTAGAGCGGTGCAGGAGAGGAGGCAGCACCGGGGGGGGGGGCAAGTGTACTTGTGGTGCTCGACCGAGGAGATGAGTATCTCGGGTTGCTCGCCGGGGAACGAGTCACTCAGTGTAACTGAAACATGAAGAATAGCGGTTGGCGCTCAAGAGATAAAGACAACACACTAGATATGGATCGCGCATCCATCGCTGAAGGAGCGCGTACTGGTGATGGTGAACACGACCTCGCCGCTATGTAAGAAGTGGATGCTCCTGTTCTTGTTGGTGTCCATCTCCAGAGGACTGGCCGATCAACACAGAGATTAAGCCACGAGAACAGAGGAAGCATTCAGACTATAAAGACAGCAGAGAGGGAGAGAGATCACGTACTTGCCCAAAGCCTCGGCCAGTTCGAGCAGCAGCGCTCGCCTGTTGTACCACTGGACGAGCTGCTCTTGGATCGATTCCATGACCATGGGCATGAACATGATCAAGCACATCTCCCCCGACCACGCCGGCAGCTGTTCCCAAATGCAGAGGAGGGAGGGAAGGGCAAGTTCACGTTAGCTGGCTGAGACAGCAGACTGCGTCAAAGCAGCTCCGGATGGGGAGAGAGCGCGTGCGACGGTACCGGGACCTTGCCGAGGCTGCGCTCCCAGTCCAACGGCAAGAGCAGCTTGACGTCTGGCGCCGTGGTTTGTCCGAGCCTGGAGGCAAACATGGCCCAGCGGTAGTGAGGCCGTGCTGCTACGGTAGCAAGGATTGGGGGTGGGGGAGGCGTACTTGAAGGCCACAAGGATGTAGACGGCCTCGATCACGGTGAGACCGGAGGCGGTCGCTTTCCTCTTCACCTCCTCCGTCACCGCAACGGGGATGAGGCAACACACCTCGCCCGGTTTCGACAGGAACTCCACTCTCTGTCGATCGGTCGTGCCGCAGCGTGAGCGAGAGAGGCACACGAGAGTCGCCACCACCAAAGCTCCACGCACGCAGGCAGCCACATGCAAAGAGAGGGCTTACAGGGATCTCCTCAATGGTGCTGATCTCGAATTGAAGTCGTTCATCGGGTATGCCCTTGATCAGCGCTCGCTGCTTCTCCTGGCGGTGGGGGAGGAGGAAGTAGTGGTGGCATCATCGCGCATGAGAGCAGAGCTCGCCAATTGGAATTGATGACGCAAGCATGGACGACTTACTTTGTACAACGTGAAGAGCTCCACCACGCACTCCAGCAGGCACGTTCGGCTCTCAGTGGGCCTGTGCACGCCCAAGATGTGGTGAGCTGCAGGAGAAGTAGCCGCGAGGTGGAGGCAACGGCGTACCGCCAGTTGGCGAGCGATTTGAGGGTCGATAGGCGGAACGAAGTCTCCTCACCGGGCGGGAAGATGAAGTCGGGCGGCACCTCTGGCCGCGCGGCATCCATCACCACTCCCCCTGCACATTTTTTGTGATTAATGAAATGCTGAAGCAGCAAGGCACAATAAATCAAAAAAAGTGCAAGAGAAGCTGGATGAACGTGCAGCTGAGGGTGGCATGCCCGCCCAGCAGGGGTATTTGGAGCATGAAGCGATCAATTGTGGGCGGGAAGGGCACTGCTTGGTTGTTGATGCAGAAGCCCCAGGGAGACGTCAGGAGTGCACTCAGGTTCTCCTGTATGGCCGACGCGGGCGGCACAGCAATGGTCGGGGGTGCCGAGGGAACCACCTCCATCTCGTTGTCTGCAGTATTCACCTTCTGCTTTTTCTTTTTCTCCTTCTTCTCTTTCTTCTTCTTCTTCTCCTTCTTCTCTTTCTTCTTCGGCGCCCTCGCCTGCTCTGCTGCTTCGCTCGGGTCCTCCACTTTCGATTGCTGCCAATCGATGTGTTGGTTTCGTTTTTCAAAAGTTGTTGTTTGATCAAATATTAAAGATCGGAAACTCAAATTTTCTTGGGAATTTTTGGTGTCTCAAAAAAAGTGGGAAAGAAAAGACCGAATAACTGAAGCTCACACCAGAAGGAGCCGGGCCCTTCTGGCGCAACCTGCACAAACACACGCACACACATACGAGAAGGAGGTTGCAATGGAGGTACAGCTTATCTCAGCCATTCGAGAGGGCGATGTAGAGACACTTAAGGAATTGCTGAATGACCCGGCAAACGAAGGCTACACCTTCACTTTTATGGGCGGCGCCACTCCCCTCCACTGGTACGCACGAATTCTCTTTTTATTCTTCGTGCTGAGATATTTTTTTTTAATTACAATTAAATCATTTTATTATTTGTGGTACAGGGCCGCACAGGAGGGACAGCAGGAAGCTCTGCGCCTGTTTTTGGAGCACAAAACCAATCCGGTTGACACCAAGGACAGCACTGGCTCCACCCCACTTCACTGGTAAGCGCTCTCCTTTCCTCTTACCGTCACCGCTTGTTCCAATTGTGATTCCGGCGCGGCGCGCAGGGCTGCGGACGAGGGCCAGGTCGAGAGCATGCGACAGCTTCTGACCAACGGAGCCAACGCGAACGCGGCCGATATCGAGGGCGAGACGCCTCTCATCCGCGCCGCACTCATGGGCCACCTTGATGCGCTCATGGTACCATTGCACATCCACTTGTATGCACGTGCTTCTGTCGCCGACGCTTCTCACGTGAATCTTGTGCTCAGTTCTTGCTCAAGTCGGGAGCCAACATCAACGCGACCTCCACCAGCGGAACCGCGTACGGCGCTATCACCAAGCCCTTCCTTTTGTCGCGATGAATGCTTGGCCTCACGCACTTCTCTGCAGACTACACGCGGCGGTGGTCAACAACAACGGCGAGTGCATCAAGGAGCTGATCAAGGCCGACGCTGACCCGCACATCCCCAACAAAGAAGGTAGGCCTCTGCCCCCATGGCTGAGCCATCGACTAGCGACCGCCGCCGTTTATGGTAGTAACCACAAGATGTACCACACAGGCAAGACCGCGCTCAAGCTGGTCGAGGAGAAGAGTCCACAACTGAAGACCTTCTTCGATAAAAACACCAACGCGCTTAGAGGTACGACTACGCTCTTTACCCGTTGCTGTCGTTTTCGATTCTTGCTTGGTTGCTCTGTGCGCGTGCGGGTGTGTGTAACAGTGCATGGCTGATGCGTGGTGCACAGATGAGGTCGATACGTTGAAGGCGAGCCTGGAAGAATGGAAACGGAGAGCCCTCGACGCCGAAGCCAAATACGAAACTTCGCAAAAGAAGCTCATGCAGGTATCGCCCACACGCACATGCGCATGTCGGAGCGGATCGCTGATGGTTGTGGTGTTCAAGGTCTACAACGAGCTGAAGGAAGCGGAGGACGGACTCAAGGAGGAGAAGACCAAGACTGAAGAGCTCGAGCGGCGACTGGCCGATGAGGCGCATAAGGCGGACGAGGCGGCCAAGCAACTCGAGGAGCAGAGTAAGCTCAAGGAGGACGAGCTCCGCACGCTCAGGGAGGAGTGCGCGAAGAACAAATCGACCGCCGACGCGGGCGAGCTCTTCAGGATCTCCCAAGAGGTCATGAAGCTTCGAGGTGCGCTGTGCTTGTGCGCATGCGTGTGTGTGCGTGTGTGCATGGCCCATCTCATGCCGAGCGCGCGCGTGTAGAGAAACTGAACGCAGCGGAGAATGCGGGAGGAGACCTGGCCAGCAAGCTGGCACACGCCAAGATCGAAGCGGAGGTTGAGGCCAAGCTGCGCAAACAGGCCGAGGAGAAGAACAGGTGGGCTGCCCTCTCCCTTTCCCCGGCGCCTTATTAGACTGCGGCCGATGCCTCAACCCCCACTCTCCCGCCACACAACTCTGCAGGCAAATGAGGAGCGAACTACAGAAATTGCGGCTCGAGCGAGGCGACGACAACAAGCTTTCCTTCAATACGAGGTTCGTGTAAAGGGGAGGAGAGGGAGAGTTGTGGGTTTTGTAGGCATAGTTCTGCCATGGTAACGTGAACTTTTCGGCCGGCAGTGAAAAGGCGCTGCGACAGATCGAGGTCATCATGAAGACCTTCTCCTCGCTGCAGGAGGTCCTGCGCATCTCGGAGAAGTCCATCAGCCATACCAACGTACGTTGAACGTGTGGCCTTGTGGTCACGGTATATTAAAATTGTAATTATGAGAAGTTTATCCTGAACACGCGAATGGCACACAGGTACAACTGGAGGCCTTCAAGACCATCGTGGACAGGGAAAGGGAAAGGGAGGATGAGGAGGGCGCAGACGACAACGCCGGAGCAGGCAAAGCGAACGATGCCACCAGCGGCGCCGAGCAGCGCAGCGAAGAAGAGAAGCCGGAGGGAGCAGAGGTGGAGAACACAGCAAAGGAAGTCGAGCAGAAGCCTATGGACGAGGCGATACAGGTCCAGCAAGAAACCCAAGCCGAGGCGCCGCAGGCAGAGACAGAGTCGTCGGTGGTAGTCGATACAAAGGAAGGGAGGGGGGAAGAGGGCGCCCAGGCGCAGGCCCAGTAAAAGAATGTAAACGGCGCTGCATCGGATCATTCTACAAGTTCTTGTCTTCGATGCCATCGGCGCCATCGGGGACGGCGTTATCCTCGCGAGTGGTGTCGAGGTTGTCCCCGTGGCTGACGCCGCTGTGGGGCGTCATGCCGCGGCGGAGGGTGCCCATGGCCATGTTGAGCGCGGAATGGGGCGCCTCGGCCTCCCACTTCTTGAACTTCTTCTCCTTCTTGTCGCGCCACCTCTTGACGCGCTTCTTCTCGAGGGCCATCTCCTTGAGGATGGCGGTCTTGCGACGCGCGGCCTCGATCTCAAGAAGGTCGTTGTCGAGCGGGGAGGTGCCTGTGAGGAATTCGCAGAAGCAGTTGCAGATCCTGTTGTGGCGCGGCATGAGGCAGTCGATGATACGGTCGGTGGGGCCGAAAGCAACGACGGCATAGATGCAGACCGCCCAAACGAAGCAGAAGCCGGTGAAGGTGAAGATGACGATCTTGAAGTTGACGGGCAGGCCGTTTGCCTCGGCCACAAGCAAGTTGATGCCCACGGAGAACAGGATCACGGAGAAGCGGCAGCCCCACTGCGAGAGCGGCATGAAGGCGCGGTGCCACGGCTCGTAGGTGTGAGCCGAGGTCGTCTTAGCCATGTGCAGGGTCACCACCGAGATGAACACGTTGACCACGAAGCTCCACAGGATGAGGAACACCGACCACGACAGCTGGAGGGAGAACTCGCCCGGGTTGCTTGGGTCGTTCTTGAGGTAGTCGGACAAGATGAACCCCTCGAAACCCAGCAGCAGGGTAGAAAAGTTGAAGTAGGTGTTATACTGTTCGGCCGCTTCGGTGCCCTGACCGTTCCACTTCTCTAGCGCGGCTTCCCTGGCCCGCACGAGCCACTCTTCAGTCATCACTGCATCCTTGAACTGTCCGCAGCAGGTGACTGGGATGTCCTCTGGATCTGGATCGTTGTCAAGCTCGTACTCAACCTCGGCCCTCTCGGCGGCCTCGAGCTTGGACATCTCCTTGTCCTCATCCGATTCATCCTCTCCCCTGTTCCACATCGCCGCTCTGCTGAGGGCGCTCTTTTTCCGCTCTAAAGGGTGCTTGGGTCTTGATGATGACATCCTGGAAACTCTTGGCTAGTAAACTCGAGCTTACCCTGTGTGAAAAAACCAGGATGAGTTATTAACCATCACCGCTAGGAGGGGAGAACGAAAAACAGTGGTAGAACCTTTTCCTGTGTGACTGAGGGTTAGGCTTGAGATGTAGCGGGGCAAGTGTCAAGTGATCCTCAACCGCTCTCCCGCTCTTTTGTACCCCGCAGCTCCAGTCAAACAACAACGTCGACAACCTCGTGTTGTACAGTCCCAAATCGGCCAGGGGTCGTGCTGTCTTCCTTTTCTCACTTACCATTGACCAATGCGGCCGTGGCAAGACGGCGATAGAGAGGTAATGCAATACCGGTGTCGATGTAACCGATTTAAGCTTTTGTCACATTCTCTGCATACCAGTGGTGTATAGTACTTTCAAGGAAAATGGAGTTAACTTGCAGAGACGCAAGCTCAATGGGAATGGGTGTGGTGTGGAGTTCGTCCGATCCCGGATTGAACAACGGTACCAGCGACTCGCAGCAACCATTGCCCATAGACCACGTGAATGTGTACAGAATGTTTGTTACAGGTTGCGAGGTGCGGTGGCTGCTGACGAGGGGTGATTGAGGGGAAGAGGATGCTGGTAAGGGTGGGTGTGGGGGTAAGGATGATACACCGAATTGTTCATCGGCGTGGGTGGCAGGTAGGTAGCTGTGTCGTAGTACGTGGTCGGCGGCTGCACCGACATTTGCAGTGGGGCGTGCGTCGGTCCGTGTAGGGGCATGGATGAACCTGTTGCATAATGTGGTGGAAACACTTGCGTGGACCCCTGAGCTGAGTCCGGTGCTGCTACAGTCGCCGGTGCAAACGTGGCTAGCGCCTCATGGGAGTAGTAGAAGTCGCTGTAATACATGGCGCTGTTGTTTCGCGGCCCTAAACGCCTTACCAGCCAGCGGTGAGCTTGCAGATTCCCTCTTCGGGTACGTAGCAGTATCATGGTGCGCCATGCCAAACATACCTTGATTTAATCTCGCCAAACACTTCGCTCAACAGCTTACCGAAGACTGCTTGCGTGGTTGGCTCGATCTTCTGTTGTGCGCACCTGTAGGGAGGAGTGAGCATTGAGTAAACAAAACACACGCGAAAACATCCAGAGAGCACTTGAGCTTCTTAGAGAGCCTGGCGCTACCACTTCAAGTATCGCTCGTGGGCCTCCTTGCGGGGTATGCTCTGGCCCTCTTGGTGCACGAAGGAGCGTCTAATCCTTTGGAGAAGACGAAACAAAGAACGAAAATATTGATATTAGAAGAGGGAGGAAACAGGTTGGTCGGTTGTGCGTGGCTAGCACCTCTAGCGGGCGTACCACTCCAACACCTGCTCTTTAGCCTCCTCTTTGCTGACAAGATAGATTTGTGCCATGACGTAGGTAGTGGTAGTGATAGTGCTGGCGGCCTCCTGAGTGTGTTTCGGTTTGTGTGGGCTCACCTTTAGCGGGACGGGAGCCTGGGTCGGTGGTACGAGTACTAATGATAGCGCTGCCGTGCGACAACAATCCCGAAGTTGCGCCACACTGGTGGAGCCGGAACAAAACAAAGAAAGTTCGGCACAGCGAAGAATCGATTGGCCGCAGGCTCACCGGTGACCCTGGCGGTTGTCTCCTTTTCAGCGCTAGAGCGCGGGGTAACACACCCTACAACCCGCCGAGCGACTTTCGCTTCCTCTTCGCCACCCCACGCGTCGCGCCGCCGGGCCCCGGGGCAAAGACAGACCTGATGATGGGGAGGAATCAGGCCGAGAGCATATTACAGAGGAAAGGCCGCAAAGCGAGAAGTCGGCACACGCGGAACGGAAAGCTGCCACGAGCAACGATCACGGACAAATGGGGTATTGGGCGACGCACCCACAAGTGGCGCATGTTGCAGAGGATCGGCAAAACACTGATAAAAAAGATCGGCCGTGAGTGGACCAACCAAGTTTCGCGCTTGGCATTCCTCCAACGGGAAAGAGAGAAACGTTGAAGATTCGGCGAGGAGAGGAGGACACACCAGAAAGACACACGGAGCACACATGACCTACGTCCACCGCCTTTTTGTGACAGAAGCATGCCGCGCGGTAGTCCACGTCGGCTTGCTGCGGCATGCTGACGAACTGGCGCGTCTGCGTGTCCACAATAAAGAGAGACTGGATACGCGGAGAGACGTCACCGAGAGTAACGCCAGTGGCCACTGGGGCTGAGGCTACTACGAGTGAGAGAACATGCCAAAAGGTACTGAAGGAGTGCGGCCTGGTCAGTGGGCTTCAGGTAGAGGCCACCTGTCAACAGCGCGGCCTGTTGGCCGTGCGTCGAGTCCTCTGTCGCCAGTACGCATGTGTCGATGAGCAACTCCTGCGGTGGGGGGGGGGGTGAGCAGCGACAGGGAGGCGCCCACGCCATTGAGCAAAAAGCTGCAGGCACATGCCATTCTCTGAGCGGCGAAGATGCAGTTCATTGTTGGTATGTACTGAGCGGGAGAGTCTGGCGATGCTTTGATCAGTAGCATGCGTGGAGTCAAGTGCCTGCTCTCCTTTTGGATTCGATTGATGTCTGGACAAGGACAGCAGGCAGTGGATCCGCGGTGAGTCCTATGAACGCAAGCTGCCCAATGCAAGGCGAAGGCACATCCGCGGGCGAGCAGAGCGTACAGGGCAGCGCGAGGCTCAAGGCGCCGGAGAAGGCCGAGTAGGAAGTGGCTTGCATATCTGCTCGGTGCTTTTAACGTGTGTGATTGGCGCTGAGTGGTGAGGGGGCTCGCCTACCAGTGTCATCGGACGTTTCTTCCATTGCGAGCGCATCCAACAGAGTATCCTTGAGCGAGGCGTAGTTGAGAGCCTGATGCGCAAGGTCGCCCGACTCAGTGCTGGCTTGGTGGTCTGTTGGGTAGAGGAAGCGACTAGTCGGCCCACAGATGAGGCGAGGCTGAGTGAGCCCCGAGAACGCAAGGGCAGGCATCAACAGCAGTGCGGATGTACCTGCCACCAGCGTGCGCGCTGATGATGGCGAGCTGGTTGTGGTCGTTGAGGAGGCAGTAAGCACGAAGGAAAGTGAGGAAGTGGTCCATGAAGCGTGAGAACGATAAGTCTGAGGATCTAAAGTGCGTGGGCGAGGATTAGAGTGGATGCCCACATGGAGGAGGGGGCAGCAGCTGTACTGACCGTGAGCTCGCCGCCCAAGCGAACGGGTTCGTGTCCAATATTACCACCAGCGCGCTCTGCTCATCTGCCCTCCAGAACGTTAGTTCTTTCGCCTTGCACTTCAGGGCCCACGCGGCACCTACCTGTGGCCATTTGCTGTAACTTGCCCCTCACAATCTTTTTCTTGGTTCAAATTTTATTAATTTAAAAATGGCCGCTTTCTGGACTTTTCTTTGTGTTAGAAAAACCCAGATCGCATCACCACACTCAGTCCATGGAGCAGCCCACCACTACCACCGATTCGACCGCTCCTCCGGCCACGGAAGCCGCAGCGCCTGCTCCCTCTGAGGCTCAGCCAGCCACAGCTACCACATCTGAGCAGCCTCAGGATTCTGCGCCCTCAACCTCATCTTCATCGTCGTCCGCATCATCCTCTTCGGCCCCACCGCAGCCCACCCCGTCGGAGCCTCCCGTCCCCTCGACAAGCCAACCACAACAGACGTCGTCTGAAGTTCCTCCCATTAGCTATGCGGCTGATCCTGCCCTCATCGCGGCAATGCAGCAGCAGCAACAGCAATTGGCAAGCTTGAACAAGCCCTTCGGCGCGGTTAAGCTGTTCATCGGTCAGCTGCCAAAGAGCATGACCGAACCCTACCTCAGCCCCCTATTCGCGCCCTTCGGTAATCTGGTTGAGGTTGCCATCATCCGCAACCGCGCCACTGGCGAATCGCGAGGTATACGCGAATCCCTTAAATTTTGCCATCATTGCGGCGCTAATTGCGCCATTTTTTTAGGTTGTGCATTCGTTACCTACGATAATGCGGACTCGGCCGAGCTTGCCATCGAGACGCTGCACAACAAGCAGACACTCCCGGGCATGACGAGCCCTATTCAGGTCAAGTACGCGCACGGTGGCGGCGGCGGCGAGCAGCCCAGATATGCAGGTAATTATGAATACCAAACGAATGAATTTGTAGGGTCCTTTGCTTACCGCCATTATCTAATTAATCACACAGCCCCTATGCCTGATTACGGCATGGCTGGTCTGGATAACATGACCGAGTTCAAGCTGTTCATCGGCATGCTTCCCAGGACCGTGGGCGAGGATGCCATGAGGGCGATCTTCCAGCCCTACGGCCACATCATCGAGGTTGTCGTTCTGCGCGAGCCCGACGGTTCCTCGCGCGGCTGCGGCTTCGTCAAGTACCAGCGACGGGAGGACGCCGTGAACGCCATCAACGCGTGCAACGGCCAGATGTTCTTCCAGGGCCAAACCAACCCCTTGACCGTCAAGTTCGCTGATGGCGGCAGGAGGAATGCCGCCGCCGCCATGGGCGGAGGCATGGGCATGGGCATGGGCGGCCAGGACGCCGCAATGATGGCTCAGGTACCAACACCGCCGCCTCCACGCGACCTCTGTTCACGGCTAGCACCATTCGGCGCTCATTGCGTGTTTTCTACTCACCCCAGCTTAAGGCACAGCAACTCCAGATTCAGATGCTCATGGCGCAGCAGTACGGGCAGTACGGCGGCGGAGTCGACGTGCGTGACTTCTCCCCTCCCCTCTCCCTCCCCCCGTTCCGATGCTAAACACTCCCCCCCCTCACCACATTCTCTGTTGGCCGTGTGTCGTCGTGTCGGTCTGGCCGAGCAGATGAACAGTACGTGTTGCCTCCCCTGAACTCGGTCACCTTTTTGGGGGACCCTAAAGGTTGACCTTGCTCCTCCCTCCTGTCACAGTGCTGACGTCGATGGCCATGGGCCGTAGCGCCGGCCTCCCCAGCGGCATTAGCAGCCAAGCCCAGGGTACCGCCTTCCACCACGGCCGTCGCCACCGCGGACACGACGCTTGATGGTCCATCGCCCTCGCTAACGCAAACATTGCTGCTGTTGTTGTTGTTGTGTGGTGCACGCCCTTGGTTCAGGCCCCCCTGGCGCCAACCTCTTCATCTACCACCTGCCCACGCACTACACCGATGGCGACCTCCTCACGCTGTTCTCGCCCTTCGGCCAGATCCTCAGCGTCAAGGTCTTCCTCGACAAGATGACCATGGTCAGCAAGGGCTTCGGTATTCACGCCCACCCCCTCGCCTCTCCTCCCCTCTATTGACGCAACTGACGTCAACGTGCGTGTGCAGGTTTCGTCAGCTACGCCTCGGCTGAATCGGCCCGTTTGGCCATCGAGAACATGGACGGCCTTCAGGTGGGCGAGAAGCGGCTCAAGGTCCAGCTGAAGAAGAGCCGAGGCGCTCCCTACTAAAGGGTACGAATGCCAACTCCTTCTCCTTCTCCTCCTCCCCGAGCTGTCCTTCAAGCTCCGCTACTTTCTCTCCCTCTCTCTCTCTCTCTCTCTGATTCATCGATGTGCTCTCTGCCTGGCGCTGGTGGTTCATGTTTCATCGTTTTTTCCCCCTTCTCCATCTCCAGTTCACACTGTCACTTCACGGGCGTGGTGACGTGATGGTTACGCGTTGTGCTGCACGTAGTGGTGATGGATGGTGATGAAGTGCTCCTTGTCAAGTGCGCCGTCTCGTCGTGAAGCGTGCCGTGCCGTGCCGTCTCGTGTAAGGCGTGGGGCGTGGGGGGGACCACAGCACACATTATGTATCTGTGTTATGAGAACCCACTCTTGTGATTGCTATGTGCAAACCAAAACCTGCCTTTGTCTGTGTGCCCTTCCTCCCCTTCCCCTTCTTCAACTTGTTCAGGTAAAGGGGCCCACGGACGTCGTGGCGTGGCGTGGCAGCGGTGGTTGAAGGTACGCGCGGTAGCGGTGCTCCCCCTCTCCGGGTAGCCAAGTAGTGGTGCCCCCTCCCAAAGCGTGATGATGAGCGGCGCAGTTGCACAACTGCGTTGTCTGGTTCTTAGCGCGTTCCCATACAATAAAGACGGGTTGGGTTACGCGGATGAGCAAGTACATCGCAGTATCGCGCCTCGTGAAAAGAGGCGGTACAAGAAGCTCTTGAACCATAGAAGGGGTTGGGGGTGTAGTCATCTCCATTTGTGTGTATTTGAGGTGACAAATGTTTAACAAATAAATAAGCAAGCCACTCAATAAATAAGGTTGACCGACGCAGGGCTACCAGAAGACCATGGACTTGCGGCTCTGCAGGCGACGCTTCTTCTTGGCGTCGTCGTCGGCACGCTGCTGGAGCTTGCGAAGCTCCTCTTCCTTCTCCTTCTCGTGGGCCTGAAGGGACTGCTTGATGGTCTGCGGCAACGGCAGCGCGAGCACGTCCTTGCATTCTACGTAGTGCATCGTCGCGATGCTCACGTCACCCACCACCGCTGCGGTTGTTGTTGCGTTAGCCATCACAAGCACTTTGCCACACGACCGAGACTCTCACACAAGAGCCAAGCCCATCTCTACTACCGCGCTGGTGGCCGTACCAGAGTCGATGAGGAGAGCGCCCTGGTCGGCGAGCGGCGGCAGCTGGCGGTACCTTCGGCGGCCGCCATCGCCCGAGCCACCGATGCCCTCGTAGAGGCGGGCCATGAGGTCGAGCGGGATCTTGTCCTCGCCCTCGTCGGGCGTATACATCGACAGCAGCTGACGAATCTGGAACACGTTCAGAGACGAACACCTACGCGAGCGAGCGAATGTTAACTCTTCTCAGCTACGCCTGTATGTCGTGTGTCGTGTGTCGTGTGTCGTGTGTCGTGTGTCGTGTGTCGTGTGTCGTGTGTCGTGTGTCGTGTGTCGTGAAGGAGTACTTGGAGCGGCGGGTGTTGAGATCCGTGCAGAGCTTACGCTTCTCGGCGTAGGACATGAGGAGCACGCCAGTGGCCTGCTGGATGTGGCCCAGGCACGACCCGGCGCGGCCCACCCAATCGGCGCCGGTCTCCTCGGCCCACCGCTCCAGCTTGCGCATGTTCACCCTGTGTCACCCGACGAGTTCGCGTGAGCCCGTGAACGCGTGTGGTTCTTTCGCGCGCGCGCGCATCGAAATGACGAACCTGATTTCGTGTCCCTTCTTGCGGCTGCAGAGGTCCTTCCTCAGGAGGAGAATGTCGAAGAGGAACGAGTCTGGCGGAAGACAGGAGCAGAGTGAGAGGGCAGGAAAAAATACCGAAGCAAACAAAAATGATTAAAAATAGGGAAAATGAAAAAGACAAATAAATGTTCAAAAAGGAGGAAAGAATAGGCGAACGTACCGATGAAGGAGAAGGTGTGCTCGAAGAACTGCTTGACGATGGCGAAATCGATGAAGTTCGATTGCAGGACGTACAAGAAGTAGTTGAGGATCGAGATCACGCTGATCATGTTAACCGTCTATCAGGAACGGAGTCACCACGTTGCGCAGATCAGCCACCGACCAACACAAAGATAAAAATAAATAAATAAATAAATAAATAAATAAAAGGATATGCTCTTTTAAAAGAGAAGGGCAACCTTGGCGCGGCTGTCGTCCTTGGAGGAGAAGGGCGAGGACGACTGGTAGTAGTCGATCATGGTGGTCATCTGCTCGATCGAGATGTATCCCTCCTCCTCCTCTTCCTCGGGCACCTGGTCGACCGACTTGCCTGGTGGTGGGTGGTGCATCAGCACACGCCCGCCCGGCCATCCCGCACGAACACAGACGACGCAAGCAATGGTGGGGGAGGGGTACTGGAGCGACGTTGGGAGTTCTTGAGGTTGAGGGGGCTCTCGAAGACGGCCTTCTGGAGCACGTTGCGCAGGGCCGACCGCAGGTTGTTGTGGATGAGGGTCAGCGCCGTGCGAAGGAGACGACGCAGCTCGCGCTCGAACCACTTGACCGGCGGCAGGCCCTCGGTGGGACCCTCGTCCACGAGCTCCTCGGCCTCCGCGTCGCCGTCCGCCTCCTTGCCCTGGGGCGGCTCCGTCACCAGATTCTCCTCCTCCAGTTTGCTGGCGCATTGCTGACGTCAGCACACGCACTGAACACGCCAACCACAACGTGGAGGGGCGGGCGTGCGTACTTCCACAGGAGGTAGGGGTTGACGATGGAGTTGTCGAGCGGGGGGAGGTGGAGCGTGTAGGCGTCGGCGTCGGCGTCGACGGTGTCGTCGCCGCTCTGGCTGTTGCCCTCGAGCGCGGCGTCGACGACGCGGGCGACGGAGACCGAGCGCCGATGCCGCGGCGACGACGAGAGCGACGAGAAGCTGCGTTCGTGGCCCCTCGTACGCTTGGTCTTCGTGAACGCAATGTGTGCCAGCTCCTAATCATATACCGTGTGTGTGTGTGTGTGTGTGTGTGTGTGTGTGTGTGTGTGTGTGTGTGTGTGTGTGTGTGTGGAATGTGAGCTGTGGCTGCGTGCCATGTAGTTTCGTGGGACGGCGCACGAACCTTGCGCAAAAGGTGAAGCATGAGAAGGATGTTGGAGGTGAAGTAGGCCAACAGGGAGTTGTCGTGCAGGTTGCTCTGGATGAGGGCGCGGAGGTTGTTGATGGTGTAGGGCAGCAGGTACGACTGCTGGTTGGCCGACAGATACAGCGAGAGCTCGCCCCAATGACGCAGGAACCTGAACGACACCTGATGACGATGCGCAGCCCCACACAGACACACATGGGCGCGTGGTCAGCCCCGGCCAGTGATAGCCGCCCAACGAGGGGGAGGAGGACGAACCACGGCGGGCACGGGCATGCCGGAGACGAAGCCGCGCTCCTCGGCGAGCACGAGGCCGAGCAGTCGCTTGCGGCCCTCGTCGGTGGAGCCGGCGACGAGGGTAGCCATGGTTTCGATTTCCTCGTCCTGCTTGTTCATGGCCTCGAGGACGATGCCCTTCTGTCGCTCCTCCATCACCTTGAGCTCGGCCTCGAGCTCCTCGTTGGACTTCTTCCACTTGTCGACATCGGCCAGGAGCTGAGCGCGCTCGGCGGCCCAGGCCGCCCGCTCGCGCTCCCACTCCTGGCGCTCCTGCTCGGCCTTCCAGACGAGGTCGTCGGTCTTGCGCTGCCACTCGCGGTTGAGACGATCGAGCGCGTTGGTCATCTCCTCCTGCAGGCGGCGGGCACGCTCGGCCGCCTCGTCGCTCTGCTGCTGCATCGCGGCCGTGATGTTGGCCAACTCCTTCTCGTGCTTCCGCTCCAGCTTGCTGATCTGTCGGTCCTTCTGCTCCACCTCCGCAGCATGCCTACGAACACCAATTAACGTCATGTTTTTTAAATAAGGAAATTAAACAAATTAATATCAAAAAGAATAATCGAATTATTGAATAGAAAAATGATCGAAGAATTGAGCAAAGAAATGTGTACCGCTGCTGGAGTTCGTTGAGCTGGTCGAGGAGCTCCTTCTGCTGTTGGTCGCCCTTCATGATCTCCTGTTTCATCTTCTCCTCCATCTCGCGGGCCTTGCGCTTCTCCTCCTCTTGTCTGCGTAGCTTCTCCTCACGTCGGGCACGTCGTCGCTCCTCCTCCTCGCGCTTCCGGCGCTCCTCGTCGGCGATGCGCTGGCGCTCGGCCTCCTCCTGCCGGAGCCGCTCCTGTTCCTCGGCCTGCCGCTTCCACTCCCTGGCCATCGCTCGGCTGTAGTGGTCCTCGGCCTTCATCCGTCTGCACTCTTCCTGTCGGCGCTCCTCGGCCTCACGCTTGCGCTGCTCCTCCTCGCGTCGCATTCGCTCCTCTTCCTTTTTCTTTGCGTACGCTCCGCGGAAGACTGCGTGTGTGTGTGTGTGTGTGTGTGTGTGTGTGTGTGTGTGTGTGTGTGTGTGTGTGTGTGTCGCCTTAACGAATGGAACAAGCGCGGCGGTGCGAATAGGAGGCACGGCGTACTGCTTTGGAAGAGAACGGCAGCGTGGATGGTGGCCTTGTACTGACGGCGGCCGAGCCACGCGCGCGCATGCTTTTGCAGGACTGTGGCCGCCTTGTACTTTCTCAGGCGCACCTTCTCGAGCTTCGCCAGGAACACACGGGCCTCTGTAAGGAGGACGCACAAAGTGAGGAGTGGTCGGCGGAAGAACGAGCGAGGCCTGGGCGGTGACGACGTACGTGCTTGGGCCCGGATGACCTTGAGTCGCGTGGCCACGTACCACCGCTCCGTAACGATGCGCCGCCAGTTCTTTTGGAATACGGCCGCAGCCCAGTTGAGGCGAATCGTGCGCAGCTTCTCCAAGTGAGCGATCTGTCACCAACACAAGTAATGAGAGTCCTTTTTCATAAAGAAAATACCGATAAATCAAAAACATAAGGAATTATAAATTGAACTCGATTCAATTTCCAATAAATAATAATAATAATAATAATAATAAATGGGTGGTACCATTCCGGACTTGAGGAAAAGCTTGGTGCTACCAAACTGGCGCTCGATAGCAGGTATGCGGAGCGCCTCGAAGAGGATCATGCATGATTCGCGGTCGTCCTGTCCCGGAGTGTGCTTGACCAAGTTCTTGTACCTGTGTGCGCCGTGGTGAGCAAGCAAGACGATAGGAACCATGGCCATGGCCATAGACGAGAACGAACCGATCGTAGATCTTGGCGTAGGATGTACGCGACGGGTAGCCCGCGGAGGAGATGCGCACGGCCTCCATGACTCCGCCGCACCGCAGCTGGTTGAGCACGAGCGGCTCCACGAAGAAGTCCGGTCGCTGCTCCAGATTGGGCTTGATGCATCGCACGAAGTGGGGCTGCACAATCACACGAGACACGCATTGAGCGGGGTGTCGAGAACAAGGCGCGCGCGAGAAGGAGGTACCTGAGTGGCGCCAATCGAGTCCATGAGCAGGCTGAGGGACTCCTTGAACTGGGTGATGACGCCCACGAACTGGAAGGAGGACTTGCCTACGCCCGTGCCCGACCTGGCCGCCGCTGCCGCCGTGCCCGATCCACCCGCTGCCAGAGGCACAACATCGAACACGTGCGGTTAGTATCGCTCTCGCTGGCCGCGCTCGGGCGAGAGAAGGGCAACCTTTGCCGAAACCAAAGCCGCCGAGGAGGCGCCCGGGCACCACAGGCGAGGCCGGGCCCGAGCTGCTGGAGGAGGAGGCAGCCGGCTTGGAGGACAAAAGAGCCTGGCATCCATTTACGGGAGGAGCAAAGACGGAGTCAATCAATGTGTGCTGACGGTAGCCTCGGTTGGTAAGAGAGAGAGAGAGAGAGGCACCTTGACGAAGGGGTTGGACGAGGCCTGCAGGATGAGGGGATGGGCTGGCACCAGCACGTCCTTGTTACGGTCCAAGAACCCGGTCATCGCCTCGTAGGTCACATCGCCTGTTGCAAAGAGAGAGCGAGAGAGAGAGAGAGAGATAGGAAGACAGTATGAGGCGCTGCGCGCGTCGGGGACGCACGACAATTAACGGGGGGGGGCGTGTACCGGCGTAGTGCTTGACGGTGAATCCGGTCTGGGAGAAGCGGGGGATGGCGAAGAAGTCGTCCTCCTTGTGCGTCTTTCTGACCTTGGCCGCGAACGATGCGTCCGATCCGTTGGGGAACCGGCACTCCTCATCCAGCAGCGACAAGAGGCACATCGGCTTGTTCTCCAGCAGGTCGATACAGCCCTACGAGAAAGCGACGGCATCAGGAATCTTAGCTGTACTGGTTTTTCTTTGGGGGGGGGGGTGGAGCTCATACCTGATTGTCGGAAAAGTTGATGTAGGACCAGTCGATCTTTTCCTTGACGTACTCCTTCTGCTCGAACTCTGCAGGCAACCGTGAGTTAGTCAATGAATCGAGACATCAAGATGGTCGGCGTTACTGAAGATGTGCTGGTTGAAGTGCTGTTGCAGCTTTTCGTTGGCGTAGTTGATGCAAAACTGAGGGAAGCCGTTGGTCTCGAAGCTCTCGAAGCCGTAGATGTCGAGGATACCAATGAACGAGGCCTCCCGCGAAGCGGCCCGATTCGTCACGCGCATACCTCCGCCGCCTCCACTGCCTCCCATACCGAAGTAGGAGGATATCTATGCGCCACCAGTCAGTATGGGCCAACGGCGACAAATCACCACAGAAGGGAGGCCAGCAGGTACCGAAGAAGTGGACGAGCCCGACGAGGAGTTGGCCGAGGACGCGGAGGAATCCTCGTGAAGCGAGGAATTGATTTTGACCACAATCCAGTCAAAGAGCGACGAATAGAGGAGCATGGCGAGAGCGTCGCGGGACTGCTCGGCCTTGGCCTTGTTCAGCGGAGTCGTCAGCCGCTCTTGCCCACCAGACCCTTTTCGATGCCAACCAACGTCGCGTTAGAAAAAGAGCAACTCGAGTTTGGGGGAGCGAGAAAACTAGCCGCGACGTACCGCCAGCGGTGATGGTTCTCTCGCGCATGGACTTGGCGAAGTCGGCCGCGCTGCAGCCCAGCAGATCCGCGGCGATGTTCAGTGACGCGTTGTTGGTGGGACCTGCCGATGGTAAAACATTGGAGGAGAAGATGGCGTCGCTTGCAGTTTAGGGCTTGGTGGGGAGCAAAGCTAGCTTTAGGTGGGTCAGGGTGTACCATTGAAACGGCCGCCGGGGTCTTTTTCATCAGCAAGGTTGGCTGACTCCTTGCTGTCTTCAGTGAATTGCACGTTGCCCAGATGCAACACTGCGGCGACCACTTTGAATATTTCTTGTTGCTCCTGTGAATGTGAGCGCAACCCGTGAGGTCTCCGAGGGCTGACATCAACATACGGAAGAGTAGAACCTTTTCGTTCAATCCAATGACTCGCATGGCGTTGAGAGTTTGCTTGAAAACGCGACTATCATCCACGTCGTCCACGGTGTAGCACTCACTTGCCGCTAGGTAGGCATATTCCTCCGGGAGCTTCAGCTTCAGTTGAGCCCTCTGTTACACACACACGCAGAGAGAGAGAGAGAGAGAGAAGGAGAGAGTTGTGATGAGCACATGCAATCCATGATTAGATGCAATCGGCGTGGTGTGAGCATGGACAGTGCGTACCGTTTGGGCATCAGCGCCTGCGAGCAGCTGATAGAAGAAATGGAAGTTTCTCTCCCCCACCGGAGGACGAACCACGCGCGACTTTTCCAATAGATACTGGGCGACGCGACACGGTTTCAGTTTGGCGTGTAAGGATTGGAGAGGGAAGGCATCGAGTACGCACAGTGCGAAGAGCCGAGGCGCAGATGGAACCGCTCTCGTTGGAGAACCAAATCTCAATGAACTTACCGAAGCGCGAGCTGTTGTTGTTGAAGCGGGTGCGCGAGTTACCAAAGGCCTGGGGTGGCGTGGTGATATGCGTTGGTTCAGGCTTGAGCAAACACCGAGTCGCGACCACGGGCAGAAAGCACTGAAGGAGCCACGTACCTCGAGCAGGGGCGTCGATTCGAGGACCTTGTGAGCGAGCGGAGGCAGCTGGCCTTTGGTGCCTCCTCTCACTCCCGACGTGGCCGACGCCATAGCCGCGAGGTAGCGCAGCACGTACTTGGTCGTCTCCGTCTTTCCGGCGCCTGAAATAAGTCAAGCGACTCGCATGAGAAAAGCCACGATCCCGTGGTTCTGTGCAGAGAGAATGCGATGGCGGTACCGGACTCGCCAGAAACGAGGATGGACTGATTCGACCGATCCATGCGCATCGTGCGGAAGGCCTCTTCGGCGATGGCAAAGACGTGCGGCGAGAGGTTGCCCTGTGCCTGGCCCACGTAGGCGTCCATCATTTCCTTACTGTACAGCCCGCCCAGGTCCTTGTACGGATTCACTGTTGACACGTGTGCACATGAATGCATGGGTTGACGCTCAATCGCGTGAGACTGAGATAACTATGGCGCTACGTACGTGCAATGAGGATGGGCCCAGCATATGAATAGATCATGTCTAATCTGTAGCGCAAGTGAAGTGCATGAAGGATGGCCGGATCGTGCATGTAACTGAGCGTTGTGAGATCGTCCACACCATCTTGAATCTGTCACAGGCGAGTGTGCGTGTTAAGAAATGCAATGCGCTGATATTCGAAGCAGCTCTGGCTGGCAGGCCTACGAACCTTGGGATTCCTGATGAGTAGCCCGGCCTTGGAAACTTCCACCACCTTCGCAGGGTTAGAGAAATAGTAATAAATGGATAAATGGATAAATGTAATTTAATAAATAAATCAAAGTGTTACCTTGCCCGAAGTTGTTTCGAAGTCGTCCTCGTTGGTCTCTTCCTCTTCTTCAAGCACAAGCTCCACCTTCACGAGTCCGGTTCCTCCATCCTGCCGCTCATCTTCGGCCACAATACCCGGCACCCAGGCATCCACGCCGTGCGGTACCCACACGCGCGTGCCCTGCCACCAAAAAAGAACGGTGAGAGTTACATCATCGTATGGGATGATAATTAATTGGTTACTGTTGCGGGGAGTGAGAAGAAAGAAAGTCAGCCCGCAGCGAGAACCTGGGTGTAGAGGGTGTCCGCGAAAGACGCCATCTTGATTTGTAATCAAGACGGAACCCGTTGGCAGGAGACAGGAAAGCAGTGTGCGTTGTGAGAATGACAGCGTTGGAGTTTTTGCGCAACCAAAGTGAGGGTCGACAAAATTAGCTGGCCTACGTTCCAGCCCAAGCCACCAGCACCATGTTGGGGAGCTTAAGCTGTCTTTCTTCACAAACAACTAGCTAGCTCCTCTCAGACTTGACCATGAATCACCAAAGAAAACAATCAAGCTTTTTATCAACACAGAACATGTGGTTCTTCCTGGCCTTTAGGACAGCATGTTTCTCACCTGTGTGAGCCCTTTTCTCGCCCTATTTCCGCGGAGGGGAAATTAAAAAGTACCGGATCCGAGCCAACAGGAACCAAGTCTGTCGGAGACTACAGAGACTGGGGCAGGAGGAAGAGCGGCGGGCATACACAACTCCCCCTCAAGATGGTTGACACTGCCTGCTTCAGCACCTCTCTTTTTTTGTTTGACAAAGAAACCGCCGCGTATCCTGCTAGCCCCTCCACGGCAGAGTTTGGCAAGAATGACGCTGCTGGGTGGCCCTACACCTTTACTGCTCACGTCACCTCGAACTGGGACACGCCACCACCCCAACGGTAAAACCCTTTGCTTCCGCTGATGATGCTAGAGTCTTATCACACTTCAGGTGGCTATTTGGTGTGCATCGTGCTGTCTGCGGTTGAGAAAGTGTTGCCCCATCCTCATCCACTGGTCCTCTCTGCTTGGTTCACATCGGGTGCCACCGCTGGCAGAGCTTTTGTAAGGGTCAAGAAGATCAAGGGTATACCTGCCCAGCACTCTTTCTTCTCACTCTGAGCTTACCTTGCTGGCACAGTGAGCGGCAGTCGGTCATCTGCTGAGGCGATCCTCTATCAGCTCATCAAACGAACTTCAAAGGATGGCCATGAGGTGTGTATGCTTGTACACATGCGGGTGTGCGCAAGGTTGGACTGACGCCATCACACCATTCCAGACTGAATCGGAGGTAGAGAGGGTGCGTGTAACTGTGATGTTCACAGACTTGGCCAAGCCAAATGGGCTCAGCCAAGATCTGGGTGGAGAGAAGCATCCGGTTCACACAGTGTACTCAGCTCTTCCACCCATCAATCAATGCGAGAGAGTGACATCCAGCCCTACCATCACGCGGAGTATCGTTGGGTAACTACTCCGTCACTCCGTGGATACTGGAACGCCGAGTATTGATAACAACCTTTAGGCACCACGACCCTCGGACAGCACCCACCAAGAAAGGTGACCACTGTGAACGGCGTTTATACATGCAGTTTCATGATGGTCGTAAGCCTGATGTGAAGAGCCTCGCGTTGTTCGGTACGTTACTGGTTGTTTTTGGGACAATCTACGGTGTGTTCTTTGCTTACCTCTCTCGTACAGCCGATGGGAGCCTGCCTGCCGTGTTGACGCTCGATATACCGGAAGCCTGGGTGCCTACAATAGAGTACACTGTCTACTTTCGAGGAATTCCAGCCCCAGGTGCGCACATCTTACAGAGCTCAGAAAGTGACGCTCACCGCTTCTCTGGTCCCGTGTAGGCCCACTCAGAGTGTTCATGCAAAGTCGACATCTTACCAACGGCTACGTAGAGGAAGACTTTGACATACTGGACAGTACGGGCAAGCTCGTAGCCCAATCTCGCCAGCTCGCCCTTGTCCTGGGCGCAAAAACGAAGGCTGCGCTGTGAGATGTTTATTTATTTTTGATGTTTCAGTTCTTGCCAGGGATTTCCTGGAATTGAGTACTCAAAGGCAAAAACTTGCTTCCGCCTCGTTTCAAATCACTACACACAGGCGATGGCATCTTTCTCTGCATTAATGTTTCCGTATCGCAAGTACGAAGAGGGCCAACCACGTTTGAAAGAGGTGGGCCAGGGCGTGCTCAAAAATCTGATCGGATTTCGCACGTACCTACGAGATGACGAGGCCGGAACCAAGGCCCAAAGTTGGTCACGAGATCCAACCTGCTTTTCAGCTGCCACCACTTCCTACCTGCGAACCAATGATCAGTTCGAGGCCGCAGTGGATGACATTGTCTTCTTCGCTGCCAGCAATGGTACGGCTCGTGAACGACTTATTCCTACTTGTTGAAAGCTGAAGATGCAACCTTGGCTCAGGCGAGAGCTGTGTGGTCATGGACGAACCGCACGAGCTGGCGGCGTTCATAGTCGCCCACCAGGCGTGCACGTTTGTGTGTCTGGACGCCGCCGTAGACTTCCACCTCGTCAAGCGATACTTGGAGCGCCACGGTGCCCCCTCCCTTTCCCTCCTTGTTGTCGCACCTCCGCTGCTTCGTTGGTCTCATGTACTGATGCACGTTCTCCCTACCTCACAGCGGAAGATGATGCACTTACGCTGTGGTGGGAGGTTGCCAACCGCACGCGTCTTCGTGATACAAGCTTCCTGGACATGCTTATACGGTACGAGGAAGGTCTTCTGGTGTTAGCACGTGCGCTGGCGCTGGTCTTGACAAAGTGTGGCTAGGTTGGGTATGGACGACATTTGGCCATTGCCAAGGGACTTCAACGTGCTGCTGCAGGATTACCTCGCGCAGGACGTGGTAGACGAAGAGGTCCTCCGCCCATCGCGACCGCGTGGTCTGCGTTACTATCCACCTGTTCACACAATCGGGTACTGGAGCCAGTCTTTGTTCGGTTCTTGCACAGTGTCAAGCACCGTGTATCTGATGCACATGCTGTGTAGAGCGCACGAGATAGATGTCGAGGAGCAGATAGACCTCATGTATATAGATGCGGTGAGGGACGTAAAGCTGCTGGCGCTCGCCTATCCCGAGATGTACAGTCTAGCCGTGCGGATAATGAAACCGCACCGGGCCGAGATCCTGAACAACACGCTCAAGGTGGAACATCTGATCCTTTCTCTTTGGCGGCGTCTTGTGCTGACGGACGGGCTCGTGTCAATTTAGGATTACGGGCCTCTGAGCGAGGGCATACAGGTTAAGGCCAGCATAGTCCTTGCCGACGTAACCAGAAACGGGTAAGCGTTTCTCCTCCCAGGCGCGGTGTTGGACAAAGATGGCTTACGTTCGGGACGACCGCAGCATGGCTGTAGATATCGATCAAGCGCGGCGCATACAGCGATACTATGAGAAGAGACTCTACGACTCAACCGCTCAGCTCGTAGAGAACCCAGACTTCGAAGGTGCAGCGCATCACCGACTCCATGGTTTCGTCAGTTGTTGTTGTTATGCTGAACGCTTGCCATTCAGGCATGTTCCACGCGGACAAGAAGAAGGCCAAGTTCATCGAGGGCAAAGGGGCGCTTGTGGACAACGAGCAGTCGGCCCATGGCGGAGACCAAGTGCAGGACGACAAGACGGAGGACAAGGACGACAACGGCGATGAAACCAAAGCGCCTGGCGCTGACCGGCTACTTGAGAATTCGGAGCGACCAAGTGTCGTGCAGGAGAAGCTTAAGGAAATCTTGGCTCAGGTACTCCTGGTGCTCGCTTTCCAACAACTCACCGTTCGACGCTTTCTGATCCTCTTCCTCGCGTTTGTATTCATCTACCCTACCACACAGGCACGGCAGGATATCAAGAGCATGTACGACGTTTCCGTCAAAATACCAAAGACCGCAATCCGCAACAACTTTTCCACTGCAACCAAGACATGGTGCGGTTACGGCTTCCATTCGGTTGTCAGCTGCTTTTCATGGGCATTGTATATCGTATTCACTTTTCCAACACACAACCGTTGCAAAATCAGGCTGCAGTACGCCGATTACCACCCCTTCATCCGAAGCTGGGTGGAGATGGATCGGGCGTCGCGTCACCTGGCCTTTCTCGAGCATCTCCAAGAACCGGTGGCCCACCCCGAGTACACGGTCATGGTGCGCAACGGGCGAAGTTCGTGTGGCGGGCCGGCCATTCAACAAACGCCGCGCAAGGGCGGATTCCGAGAGATGTTCCGGGCGTCCGAGGGCCGCCTTATTCTCTCCGTCGACTACGATTTCATCGAGCTGTGCACGCTCGCTTCCGTGTGCGAAGCGCGCTACGGCTACTCGAACCTCGCCGAAGTCATTCGCAAGGCACGTGCACCTCCTCTCGTTTTGTGCGAAGTCATTACCGTGTGTCGCGAGCGTGCAGTCCCTCATTCTGCCTTGGTGCACGAAATGCAGGGCGTAGATCCACACTCGTTCACGGCGTCCATGTTCGAGGGTGTGGAGCTGGTTGAGTTCATGTCCTGGAAGGAGAGCTCCCAGTCGGAGCTGCGGACCAAGTTCACCACCCTCCGACAGAGGGCCAAGGTATGATGCCCACGTGCTACCTGCGACCCGGCCAAACCAACTGTTTATTCTACGCAGGCCATCAACTTCGGTATTCCCGGTGGACTGTCGGCCGGCGGGCTCCAGGAATACGCCAAGACAGCCTACAACGTTGAGCTCAGCTATCAAGGTTGACCTCCTTTTGCCTTTTGTACCCACGCGTTGGACGGGTGTTGACTTTAGAGGTGTGTATGCCCCATGTGGTGGCGCATACCAGAGGCGGTGTTCTTTAAGAAGCGGCTGACCAAGGAAGTGTATCCCGAGCTGCACAAGTACCTGCGCGAGCGTGAGTTTGCCGTGGTCGCGCACAACCTGCAGTGCACGTGGGAGGAGTGCATCCCGGCGCTGGCCCTCAAGGCTCCTCGAGCAATGAGCAGTACTGTACCCTCTAACGGATCTCAATGGTAGTCGACAGTGTCATAACCGATCGCGTTGTTATGGCGCTCGCACTGTGCTCAGATGCGGTCAAGAATTTGATCCGCGGCCGCACGCTCAAGCTGACGCCTAAGCACAAGAGCGACATCGAGTGGCAGAACAAGGTCTGGGAGGGCATAAGGGCCGTTTGCCACAATCCTGAGATTCTCGAGATGATCGAAGCTAGCAACAACACCGGCAGCGACAAGCTCTTCAGCCGGTTTTGATGATCCCCGCTCTCCCCGCCCCCTACTCTCCGCGCGCGCTCTGCACGCAGTTCTTGTTGGCGTGTCCTGACATGTGTGGGCGTTTTTCACTCCCAGGATATTTGGCAGCAGCGTCACCACCCTGACGGGGAGGGTGCGAGGTTATGTGACCTTCACGCAAGCTTGCAATACTCCGTTTTCGGGTTCGTTCTCGAGCGAGCCCCCTTGGGACACAGATCTCGAGGTTCTCTCACCAACGCCCTCCGCCCTCACCAGGTCTGGCTGCCGACGGCGCCAAGCTCGCGATGTGGAATCTGTACATGGTCGGCTACCGCATCATCGGCTTCATCCACGACGAGGTTGGTGGCGATCACCTTGTCTCCTTTTGCTGTCGATTTTTGGAACTGCCGGTGGTGGAGTTGACCGATGAGCATGCGCCCATGCCCACGTACAGATTCTGGTGGAGATAGATGAGGACAGCGACTGGACGACGGAAGCGCAGATGGTCGAGCGCATCGTGTGCGAGGCGATGCAGGAGCTCAACGGGACCATACCCATATCCTGCTCCTACGCCCTTTCGCGCTTCTGGTCCAAGAGTGCTGAGGCCGTCTACGATGACAAGGGCCGCCTCGCCGTGTGGAAGGAGTGAGCGGTGGCCTCCTGCTCTTCCTCTTCGCTACGCTGGAATCCATCGTACGCCACCGCCAAACGGTGGCCCAGTGAGTCAGAGCCAAATGTTGTGTTACTTTCTGTGTATTTACTGCATGAGCACACGCGCAAATCCTCACCTTCAACTGCGGAGCCGTTATGATATCTACAGTCGGAGCGCGGTGAAAGGTGAAAGGTGAAGGTGGAGACCGAGGGGAGGGAGAGGCCCAGAGAACGGCGGGAGGCATCAGCGGCGGTGGAGGGTGACCTTGATGCCGTGCTTGGGGGAGGTGGTAATGCCAGCCTGAAGCTCGAGGGGCACCTGGCCCGGGCTCAGCTGGAAGCGGAAACGGCGGAGCACGTGGGCCAGGACCAGCTTGGCTTCCATGATTGCGAACCGCTGCCCAATGCTGTGTCTGGTGTTAGCAGTGATCGAAGGAGAAGAGCTTCACGGGGAGTCCCCAACGCAGGCAAGACTTCAGTACCAGTTGCGCGGACCAGCGCCGAACGGCAGCCACACGAGTGCGTGCTTCTTGTCGCCGTCTCCCTTCTGTGCCACACCTCATGACGTTGAGAACCACCCGAGGATACACAAGGTGTGGTTTGGCCAGTAGTAGCGCACCTCATCGCTGGACCAACGGTCGAAGGGGAGGAAGCGCACGGGCTCCGGCCAGAGAGCGGGGTTGTTGCCCATGGCCTTGATCGGGATCACCACGGGGGACTGCCGTCCGCGTCGAGTAATGGTGAGCAAACCAACGAAACAGACGTGCGCAGGATGACGATGAAGAAGATAAAGACAACAAAGGTGAGGGTGAACACGTACGCCCTTGGGAATGAAGTACTTGCCGCCGATGGTGACATCAACGTCAGAGTCTCTTGCGGTCGAAGTGGCCGGCGGGTACATGCGCAGCGATTCCTTGAGGGCCATGTTGAGGTGCGTCATGCCGCTGAGCTGGTTGAGGTCCAGTGGCGCGCTGTGGTCGGCCAGGAGGTCCGACAGCTCTTCAAACAGCTTGTCGTCCACCTCTGGGTGCTGCGCCACCAGGAACACCGTGTAGGCCAGCGTGTTGGCTACACATCACACACACACACACACACACACACACACACACACACACACACACACACACACACACACACACACGGGCTTAGTAACGAGTGGGCACGAGGTCTGTCGGTGGCAGTCGGTACCAGTGGTCTCATGGCCTGCAAGCAAGAAAGTGTTGGCCTGATCTCTGATCTGTTGTTGAAAAGATGGTGGCCATGCGTGCGTGAGTCTAAACACGCATTTGTGGTTGGGGGGAAAGGCAGTGTGACCTCTTCTTCGGTGAGCGCCTGGCCGGTGGTCTTGTCGCGGGCGTCGAACAGGAGATCGAGGAAGTCGTTGGGCACGCGCTGATGCGCTTCGTGCTCGTCCTTGCGGTCGACACCGCCTGACGCCTCCTCGTCGCGCTCGCGCTTGCGCTTCCTGATGAGCGAGAGCGACACTTCATCCAGGAGGTCCTGCGCCTTCTCCACCTCCCGCCGGAAGGCCGATGGCCACAGCTTCTGCTTCATCTCCCACAGCTGGGGGAACAGCAACGCTGTGCCCAACACCGCATCAGCAACGCATCAGCAATACACAGAGTGGCGAAGGGGAGCTCCATACCAAAGGCTCCGTTGTTGCGAGGTATGTTGCGAAAGATCAAGCCCGAGGCCTGTGTGTGCGTGGCGCGCGGGAGTGTGAGCGGGCGTGGTTACACAACGAAGACAAGGGACAGCGAGAGAAAGAGGGGAGAGGTAACGCACGCGAATGAGTTCATTGTCGCCGGTGGTTTGGGCGTTCAGCTTGGTGCCGAAAGCCACACGTCCTGCATGTGTGAAGTGTATGTGTTGTGTGAGGCACGCGGCACGTAACCTAGCCGGGATGCGCATAACCCCCGTACCGATGATGTCGAGGGTGAGACGCGTGAACATCTCGTGGATGTCCACTTCGCGTTTGGCATCACAGGCCTCCTCCAATTTTGCCATGAGCACTTGCACCTCCTGTTCAGGTCACCCGATGAAGTAAGCCACCGGGGTCTAGTTGTCACCAAGGAGAGGGGATAGTAGTGGTTGGCCTACCTCGTGCATGGGGGGCAGCATGTGCTTCAAGTGCATCACGTTGAACGTGGGCGAAATGGTGCGACGGAGGCGCTTCCTGAAAAGGGGAATACCGAGAGGGGTGGTTCATAGCTGTTGCATAAGCGAATAAGAGAGCGATTGTGCGTGCCATACCAGTAGTCGTCCCGCGCTTGCAGCAGGCCGAGACTCTGACGAACGCGGCCCCTGCGTAGAAGCCGAGAAGGGTGAGCCATTGCGGGACACCCTGTGGGGTGGGTTTGGGGGCTGTCGTGTGTACATGGCCATGGGTCTGTTGCGGAACTTCTCGGCAGCGGTGACGGTCACCTCGTGGACCAGGTCGGGGTCGCTCACCAGCACAACGCCCCGTCTGCCCATGAAGAAGCGCACCACTGCCACCGTTCATGGGAAGGTCAGCGTCCAGCCACGGCGGCTCTGGGTATGGGCCATGTGCGTACCACCGCCGTAGTTGCGCATGAGGGCGGCCTGTGCCTCGGTCTGCGACGTGCCCAGCAACTCGATAAGGTTGCCCACGATGGGCAGTGGACGTGGGCCAGGGATGGCATTGAGGGCAGCAAACGTGGAGGTGCCCCACCACTGCCCGAATCAACAGCGTGAGTTGATTATATTGACCGAGCACGAGGGGTCACAGTACCAGCAGGGTTGCCACAAAGGCGGCAATAAGGAGTACGTAGAAGAGCATGGGGGTGAAAGATGAATCTGGTGCCCCAGAAGTGTTTGCCAGGTATAAACCTGTCGAAGGTTAGTGTGCCGAAGTTCTCGACCAACAGGAGGAAACTAAAAGGTCCGATTTTACCCGCAAAAAAGTCCCCTGTTCGAGAGTGAAAGAAAAAAACAAGGAAAATATGCACGCACAGTGATATCTCTCCGGGCAGCTTGCGTGGCACAGGAACGTTCTAGTGATCTGGACTCATCTATTGGTTGCCCTTGTTGCCCTTGGTGCCAATGGTGTGCTGTTCAGCCTTGGCATCCCACTTTGCACAGCTTTTCTGCCATTGCTCAATGGTCCCTGAATGGTAACAGGCCATCCTTGTCAGGAAAACAGTTGGTTGTCAAGTGTACCGTCTTTCAGAAAACGCTCCAGGGTGTTGTTTGATCAAAAATTACACAACTGCATCTTGGGTGCACAGGCACATTTATCAGCCACCGTGTGGATCCACAGACAGATGGGCTGTGCTGGGAGTAAGGGAGAGCTACTGATGTTGTCCTTCGTCAGGGTTCGTGGCGCTAACAAACTCGCGAGCGTTCTTGGCGCGCTCCACCCACATGGCCGCTTTGGCCTGGTGAATGCCTAACCGCTCCCACATGTCGGCAATGGCTTGGCACGTGGCGCGATCGATTTCTATGTCATCCTTCTCCAGCTCAATCGCCACCTTCTCCATCTGTAGTGCATGATGAGATGAGTGTGCGCTTGTGCTATGTATGTGTTGGAGAAACAGTCACCAACGCACCTGGTCGTCACGTTGGGCGCCCTTGAGGGCGTCGATGAGTCGCGCGTAGATAAAGGGTGTGACTCGGTGCTTCTGTGTCTTCATGTACCAGAACACATCCACCATGTCGTGCAGCCTTTCGGTGGTGAGCCCCTTCATGATCGCATGAAAGAGGCGCGTGTCGGGCAGCACGGTCTGGTGCTTGACCTTCTTCCACACGTCCACCACGCCATACACCGAGCCTGCGCGGGGAGGTGTCCAGTTTGAAATGCTGCGCACTGGACGGTGATAACCATTTGCGTCGGGAGTCGTTTGGGTTCATATAGACGTACCATGCTTGGTGAAGGACTCGACGAGCGCTGTGTAGGTGTGGACAGTGGGTCGGATCTCATCTTGCTGCATCCGGTCATAGACCCTTTGCATCCGCGCGAGATCGCCTGCCCTACCAAAACTACACACACACACACACACACACACACACACACACACACACACACACACACACACACACACAAGTGCGCAGGTACGTGAGCACGCAGGTACAGTACTGGGAGCACCGCGCTACAGTACCCGTTGATGAGGGAGGTATAGAGCTGCACGTTCAGCTTAAAGGAGGGGTTGCGCCTGATATCGTCGTAGATCTTGGCAATCCGCTTCACATCGCCCGCCTTGCCCAGGTGGTTGAATACGCATGTGTAGGTATGTTCGTTTGGCCAAAGCTCCGGCGTGGGCGTCTTCTCCTCTGCGCGGAGTGGTACGTGTGAGCTATGAAGACGGCGCCAGCAGTGGAAGCAGCAGTGCAGCGCGTACTGAGCGGCTCGATTTCCATGTTGAGCTTGCGTTGCTCTTTCTCCTCCTTGAGTCGCTTTTCCTCCAGGGCCGCCTCATGCTTCATCTCCTGCAGCGCGCTCAGCATCCGCTCGATATCACCGTTGTAGCCCAGGTTGTCAATCAACGTAGTGTACGACACAACGTCGGGTCGCAGCTTTCTCCTGGATGTAACGAAACCGATTTCGGGGCTGTAGTCAGATTTCAAGCACACATTCGCACATGGGAGAGACAGGCGGCATACCCTTCCTCTGTGCGTGAGCGTTTCTTCATCTCTTGCCATAGGCTTAGCATCTCTCTGACCTTGCCGTTGCGGCCGAGGCAGTCCATCGTGATGGTGTAGAGGTAGGAGTCGACGTCAAGCAGGCCAGCCTTCTCCTTGGCCTGAATCTCGGCCCATAGTGCATCCATATCACCGACTCTGCCGTTCTGTCCGTAGGCCTTCATCACGCAACCGTAGTTGAAGGAGTCGAGCTGCTGGCCTTTGGCCTCCATCTGGCTCTTCAATGCTTTGACTCGGTCTGACGAGAGCATGACTATAAGTGTCCTGTTTCAACCTGGCACGCTAACAACGCTTCGCCTTGACTTCTTATTTTGTTTGAGATGCTGCAAGTGTGCGTACCGATGTCGCCCATCCTCGAGAACACGTTCATGATGGCGGAGAGAGTGCGCTGGTTGGCCGCTACACCCTGCGCGCGCATGTCTTCAAAAATGGAGAGCGCCTGCTTATGTCTGTTCATTCTGGCGCATGAGTTGATCAGCGAGTTGTAGATGATGGCATCCGGTGTCACTGTTTGCACGCCACACTAATGAGTCCGGTGTCATGTTACATCGCTACGCGAATACAAGGAAGCAACCTTGGGCAGCCTTGATCTTTTCGAGCACGAGCATCGCTTGCTTGAGCATGCCCTGCTCTCCGAGAATGCCTACGAGCCACGTGAAGAAGCGGAAATCGATGGATTTGATTGGGAAGTTGTTGCGCCCGTTCTTGCCCAGCTTCTCGACGAGCCTGTAGAGCTTCGTTCGCTTCTCCGTCTGGTTGGTCTCGACGCGGATGCCCTTGATTTCCTTCTCCAACCGCGGATCGGGAGCCCCCGTGTTTGCAGCAGGTGCTGGTCTGATGGAAACATGTTAGCGAACGAGGAGCAGGTGCGTGGTGCCGGCACTCGCTTGATCTGTTTGAGAGGGTAACGGTACTCGCTGTTTGGTTTCCTTCCTCTTTTGCCCTGGCCACCGCTGGAGGGCCTACGTGCGTAGGTAGGGGTGTGGTCAGAGCGACGAAAGCAAGACCACAAGTGCGAACTCTCTGCCTCGTGTGGGCGCCGTGGCAAGCAAGGTGAGGGAGACAGTACTGGTTCTGACGAGGCTGCTGTCGCTGCTGCTTATGTCCGGGAGTCGGCTTCTTGTAGGATGCCTTGGACGTGGCAAACTCCTTTGGCTTTGTAGCGAGTAGCCGACGCGGGCTACCGGGCAGACAGGTGGTGACAGAGAAGAAGGGGGTGAAGTAGGTTGTAGAAGAACGTGGGGGCCAGGCCTGCGGGTGGGCCGGACGCCTTGTGAGAAGTGTTGCTGAGTGTGCACCAGACGCCTGTCAAAGGCGCAGTTAGGCATCAGAGCGGAAAGAAATGCTCAAAATGGAGATTTCCTACCTGGCCACAAGCAATTAACCGGAGCATCGCCGTGCCTGCGCGCAGCGTCTTGTCTACGGGTGCAGTAGAGCAGAGCGCATGGCGAATTGGTCTCATCTTGATCCACTCCGCTCCGATTATTGTTGTGCGATTAGCAACCTTTTCCCCTATTTTCTTTCACGAGGAACCTCGTGACGTCAGCCACGAGAGGCCCCAACTCGCCTTTTGTCGATCCACATCAAATAAGATTCAAACGACATGTAAGAACACCCTCCCCTCGCAATGATGGAAAACGCATCATGGAACAGAATTAAGAAGGCAGCTTATAGCTCAACGAACGCTGAAAATGACATCGTTGCTTTCTTTAAACTAGGTCTGCTCAGCCGTCTTCGACGCCCTCCAGCCAGGCCAAGGTGACCTTCAAGATCACCCTGGCCTCTGATCCAAAGCTGCCCTATAGAATCGTGAAGGTTCTCGAGGAGACGCCCTTCACCGCCGTCATCCGCTTTGCTGCTGAGGAGTTCGACGTTGCCGCCAACACATCTGCTGTCATCACCAATGACGGTACGGGCATCAACCCGCAGGGTACCGCTGGCCAGATCTTTCTGCGACACGGCAGTGATCTGCGCCTCATTCCTCGCGATAAGGTGGGACACTTCTAAACAGGCTTATGAAAGAGTTTATCCAAGCAACTCATTATCCCTCAGCTTCTGTATGACTTTCTGTCGCTCCTCCTCTCGTTTCGTCCAAGCCTGGATTCCCAGCACGCGCTTGGCCACGGTGCGCTGCACCGTCATGTATTTCACAACGCATCGATCAACGCAAGAGCCCTCGCCCACCGTGAGGTCCTTGTCCCAGTAGTGCGCGATGCATTTGTCCCAACATCGCCCCAACACCCTGGTGGCATTGCGATTAGGGAAAGATTGGCGATTGTTGCTCTTGCCGAGACGTACCGGTTGTAGAGATCCATCTGTATAGTGATGAATTCAGAGGCAGCGAGCATGTCCTCACGCTCCTGTTCGCTCATCCCTGGGGGCATTGGGCTTCCATTCATCTTGATGCTTTTTAGCTTTTTCTACGCCTGGAAATGCAGAGTGTTAAAAATAAAATGAAAATAATAGAAATAGCAATAAAGTTTTAAGCTTGAGTGATCTGACCAGAGGTGTGGTGCAAAGAGTGATCTGATCACAGGCTGGCTCTGGAGCACAGTGTGGGGCAATTGAGGGCTGAGCCAAAGGTAGCTTGACTTGGAACAGGAAAAAGAACCAAAAATGCTGGCTGGAGATGCATGTGATGTAGTTGGCCTTGTGAAGCTGGGATGGCAATGGACCACTTTGAAGAATCTGAATAAACTGTAAACACTAAATCAGCTTGTAAATGTCAATATTTTTTTCGGGTCCTCATCTTTTTACCGTTGGCGCCAACACAGTGAGAAATTTTTCTTGGCGATTGGTGCCATCTCTGCACGGCTTGTTAGCCATCTCACACAAAGGGGTTCCTTCCCCTCCGTTACATGATGGATCGGGTGGATCTGGAAGAAGTCAAGGCCAATTTGTTTGGTAATCTCTCGAGGGAGACGGCAGATGACTACTGGACGTGCCTTCGAGCATTTCTTGCCGCAAAATTGACCAAGTACGAGTTCGATTGCCAGATTTATGCCATCCTTGAAGGGCGTCAGGAAAATGGTACCATCTCCTCCCTGAACGCTCCATCCAGTTTTATACCCCCCCCCCCACAGATGTTGGGTGTAGTATCGTTAACCTGTTTTTCCACCACAGTGGCGCTGCACAACCACTTGATCAAGGCACTGGTTCGCAATGCGTACAGTGCCGTGCCGTCGTTCACGGTGCCATCGAGCGGGTCGGGCGGGCTCAAGCGCGAGAGCGACGCGGCTACGAGCGCGCCCTCGGCCAAGCGCCTCAAGACTGCTGCCGCCGCCGCCAAGGCCGCCGCCGCTCCTGGCTCCAGCATCGTCCGCACGCGAGTTGCGCCCCGTCGTCCCTCACCCGTCGTGCGGCAGCTTGGCAGTGGTGCGTCCTCCCTTGCTCTTCACCCTGTTTCCCCCTCCCCCGCATCAGCACCTGTGGCGTCGTGTGGTGTTTCTGTTCTGTGACTGGTATGGCGCATTCACGGCCCTGCCCCCTTTTCACATACTACAGATCACCTGCGCCTGGCACACGACTTTGGCGGCGCGATATCGCCCTCGTCGTGGGCGCTCCGCAATCGCATGTACAAAATAGCCACCGAGGCCGGCCTCACCGAAATCTCGCCAGAGGCTGTCAACCTCATGACACACGCCATGGAGGTACCCACTGCCCATCGTTCCTCATTGTTGATGGTGTTTGCTCACTCCCCCTCCCCCTCCCTACTCTTTGTGTTGGCCTCCCCCACATTACAGCATCACCTCAAGGACATTCTCGACGCTTGTAAGCGAACGAAAACGCTCACGCCATCGGGACTCTCTGCCGCTTCCGCCTCTTCTACATCTGCCTCTACTACTACTCCCTTCTCGACACACACTGTATTTAATCGGCCCGAGGGCAACACCATCACCGCGCGGGACATGCTCACCATGGTACAGCATCGTCCCTATCTTCTGGGCGAAGACCTGCCCGTCAACCAAGAGAGGATCCTCCTCATCCAGGAGGACTACTGACGACGCCTCTGCGCCTCTACCGCCTCCTTCCGCTGCCTTGCTGTCGTCGTGTAAACCCTTGACCAGCAGCCCCAATACACAGAGCGCTATTTTGTTGTTTTCAAGTTTGGAGCGGTCGACAACAAAACAAAGCGACAAGTTGTGCGGATGGAGGGGGTTACCCACCACCACGTTGCGCTGGCTACCGGCCTGCGGCTGCACTATGTTGAGTGGACCCAGACCAGCCCTGCCACCGCCAGCAAAGGGACAGCTACTTCGTCGGCCAGTACCTGGCAGACGCCCCTCGTGCTATGTCACGGCTGGCCGGACTTCTGGTTCACCTGGCGCCACCAGGCACCCTCCCTTCCTCCTTGCTCTTGTACCATTTGTACTGTAGTATTTTCTTCATTACTCAAACATTTGAGCAGATACGAGCACTGGGCGAGGCCGGCTATCGAGTGATCGCGCCTGACCTGCGCGGCTTTGGTGAGTCGCAGGGCCCACACGAGGTACTACGGCAGTTGCGTGCTTCGTTTACTTCCAATTCCAAGCGCATACCGTGCAGGCAGAGGCCTATGGCCAGCAGGAGGTGGTGGCAGACCTCGTGGCCCTCCTCGACGAACTTGGCATCGACAAGGCTGTCTTTATCGGCCATGACTGGTAGCCATCTCCTTGCCTTTTGCTCAAAGCTTCAGTGAGTCTCACTTGAAAACGATGACTTCCTGGTCTTGGCTCACTCATGTTTCAGGGGCGGCTCCGTTGTGTGGGCGATGGCACTGCATTACCCCGAACGCGTGCTGGGCGTAGCCGCCCTCAACACTCCCTTCTTTCCTCCAAACCCAAAGCGTAGCCCCATGGCCTCCATGCTTGAGAAGCCCGGCAACTATGACTACCAGCTCTACTTCATGCAAGAGGTTAAGCCATCTTCCGTGAGAAAGGAGTAACTGTCTGATCAGCCTGCTTTGATTACTGCTGGCTACAGGGAGTGGCAGAGGCCGAGTTTGAGAAAGACGTGGAGTATTCGCTAGCATGCCTGATACGTTCCAGCCATCCTGATGATGTTGCACCGCTCCTCGCGGCCAATGTTCGGCTCTCGAGTGCCAATGTGCGAGAACGAGGTAATAACCAAAGCCAGCGGAGCGGGTGGAAACTGACGCTCTCTTATCCCTCTCTCCAGGAGGAATGCTGGTAGGTTTCCCTCCTAAGGAGCAGCTCAAGCCCAGCGTGATGTTTACCTCCACTGATTTCCACTACTACGTTCAAGCCTTTAAGAAGAGCGGGTTTCGTGGAGGGCTAAATTGGTACAGGTATTATGTCTCCACCCTGATCGTTTCGCCTTTGGAGAAACAATGACCAAACTCCTGCACATCAATAGGAATGTAGAAAAGAACTGGCGCTGGAACTGCAGCAAGGCTGGCCACAAGATCCAACAGCCCTGCTTGATGATCACTGCAGGGAAGGACAAGGTGCTGCCTCCCTCAGCCAGCAAGCACATGGAGCAATGGGTACACCCTCCAGCACACTTTTATTGTCAAGTCATACCTAAGGCTATGTCTTTGCCTCCCTGCAGATTCCAAGGCTGTCAAGACATCACATTGAAATCTGTGCCCATTGGACACAGCAGGAGCATCCTCAAGAGGTACAATATAACTATCATGCACACACTTTTGCTCCTTGCTGACCCACCACATATGTCAGGTAAACAGAGCACTGCTGAACTGGCTGAATTCTACCTACCAACATATGGCCAAGCTGTAAAAGCTGTAATAGTTTCCAAACAACAAAGCTGCAGTTGTCCCAAACAACAACCTCTGTGTGCCAGCAGAAGCAAACTTGCTGGAGAACACTGCACATGTAGTGCATACATGGCCAGATAGCATGTATATTCAGGAAAACTTCATGCTCATCACTGTGCAAGGGTGATGGAGATGGTATGACTGCTATCAACAGGAGCTGAATTTTGATGTCAAGTTCACATCTTAAAATTAGATGTGCTAGACAGAAGAAGGGCCACACAGGCTTTATTGTGGTTGGGACAAGAAGATGCAGTCTGGTAAGCTTGTGCTTGTGATGAGGGATCTGGTCTCATGTATGAGCATGTGATGTTGGTGGCCTTCTTGACATTTCTCTTTCTCTTCAATTCTGTCATGCATGCTCATGCATCTCCTTCGTCACAAAAAAAGCCTGCAATCTGGTCATGTGGTAGCATGTGATGTTGGTGGTTTGTTTGACACCCTCCATCATGTTTGGGCATGTGTTGTGGGTGCCATTTATGCTTGCAATGCCACAACAAGTGCATTTCCAATACTCATCCACCCCTTTGACCACCTCTCTGACTCAGTCAGGTCCTGTATGCAGGTGTTGTGGAGAACCTAGTAATGTGGAGGTCCAGTTGCATAAATGCCAAGTCCATCCTGGCCGTGCTGCCTCCTGAATTTGGCAGCAGTGCCCACCACTGTCTACCCAGTATATGGCTGCATAGTACAGAGAAGAGCCAGCAGGCATCTGTTGAGAAGAAGACGTTATCAAATTGCCATGTGTTGATGCCTCCTCAGCTTCCATGGCAGCAGTGGAGAACGCCTCCTTTGCAGCCATGGATATCTTTGATTCACTTTGCTCTGCCCTCACCTCAAGGCCTTGAGGGTCATTCAGTTCCCCATGTTTTCTGCTACTTCAGGGATGCTGACTGTAACCCAGTGTTGAGAGATAAGGGGTACCAGATGTGCACCAGGTTTTAGGTTTGTGAAGAAGAGACCTTGACTTTTTTCAGAACACTCTCAAAATGACTGGGCCTCTCTTTTGATGATAGATGTGCTTTATGTAGGATCAGAAGCTCAAGCAGAAGGAGGCGCTGCCAGCCTAGGGAATCAGCCACCAGGGACATATAGCAAGGTGCTGTGCCCAAGTTCTGATCCCAGGCAAATGTAGACCAGAACCTTGCCAACAGAGTGTTCAGAAAAAAGTAACAATGGCACTTTTTAACAAACCCAAAAATGCATGTACATGACCCAAGAGGAACCCATGCTTATTCTGCACATACACAGATGACACTATTTCACCATCTTACCTTTTTCATCACACACCAACAAGAGAAGTGTTGACCAGATGCATATTGGTTCTCCACCCCCAACCTGTACTTTCTTTTTTCTTTCTTTCTATTGTGCTATGTCATACTGATGTACCACACAGGAATTGCTATGTGGCGCTGCCTGCTCAGTGGTAGTGGTTATTGAGGAACTGTGATGCTGCTGGTGTTATATGGGCAATGTCATGGGGTTTGATGGGGGGATGGGGTTGGTTCTGGTGCTGGAGCTGGGCTAACAGGTATAGTGTGCACGAGTCTGGCCCAAGGTACCTGGTGTGTCCAGCCCTTTGAGCATGTGATCTACCATTGTATTGAGAAACTCTGATACCTGCGTGTCCTCAAGCCAGCACAGGCCTAGGCCACTAGCTTCTGTACTGCCCACAGCCACATGGATGGTGTGTCTGACTTTGCAATCTTGAGTGATGTGTGGTCCATTTTGGAGATGGTATCCTGTGGGTAGAAGGTGATCCCCATGCCATACCCCACCATGGACAAGGCCAGGGCATTGATTAGTGTTACTTTTTGGGCAGAGGAGATAGCGTGATGCATTAGGTAATTCATGATTCAATTGAACTTCCAGTGAATCACATGGATTTGCATGTCCCATTTGAGGTCTAGGTGTAGATGTACTCCCAGGTACTTGTACAGGCCATCAACTCCTAGAGTGGATCTCCTCTCCCTTACATAGGGTGCCTGCACTGGGGCTGTTTGTAGCATACGCTGATTTAGTGGCCTTGATTACCATTACTGACTTCCCCACTGTTTGAATGTGTTCCATGATAATTCTGCTCCTACCTGTGAGCCGTTGACAAGGACCACATCATCTGTGTAGGCCAGGATACCAATGCATTTACTGCCCTCCAGAATGTTGCCCTCATTGCTGGCCTCTATCTGGCTAATAATTGGGTTGATGAACAGTTAAACAAGAGGGGGACATACCCCCCATTTAACTTGGACTTCTGTGAGGCGGTATTGAGTGACAACTTTCAGTACAGGTTGGAGCCAGGAGGCCGACAGTGATGGAGAGAGCAGAGTGATCACCAAACCAGTACAGGTATGGGAGCATGTCCACCAAGTGTGGAGCAAATACTTTGGCCCCTGCCTGCAACCTATACACATTGATTGCAATGGGCTGCTCTGCCCACTGCTCTGCCCACATGTGGACCACCATTTTTATTGATTGATTGTTTTTGGGCTGCAATGCTCTTTGTATCTTGGCGAAAAACCACTTAGAGTGGGTATTGCCATTATTCTGCAGCTGCTCAATGATGGGCCAGATCCTCCAAGCTTTATCTTTGTCACATATGGCATTCATTTTTGCCACATTGGCCAACCACTGATGACAAGCAGTGTGGTCTGGCAGGAGCTGGCAGGCTTCTCCACTCACCAAGTGGGGGAGTATTTGCAGGGCTTTTTTGACCCTGCTGACAAGTTTGCTCTTGTCAAGGAGGGTCTCTGGCTTGCGTTTGAGTGCTGTCTTCCTGCCAGTAACTGCTTGTGTGACTTTCTGAGTAACCCCCACTCTTTATTTTGGCGAATTCCAGAGCCAAGGGGGGAGGGGGTCTAGATGGTGCTCGCTTTTCAATGAGTTCATCCATGGATTCAGCCACTGAGTGTGTGGCCTTATCCACCTCCTTTTGGGTCAGCGTGGCCAGTGAAAAGGAGATTCTGACGACTGGCAGTTTGGAGGGTGAAGGTGAGGTTAAACTTGTCACATTCCTCCTGTGAGATGTTGGCTGGCATTTTCCTGTGATGTTGATATAGGGGTATATCTGGGAGCTTCAACCACTGTCTAATTGCTTCAATTGGTTTTGATGGTCTGACACTGTAAGTATTAGCCAGGCTGGTTGGTATGGAAGGTGTCAAGCCTTTTCTGTTGTGACCTTTTTCTGGCTTTTGAAGGTTTTATATTATTGGGTGGCTGTCCATGGGGAGTTCCCCTAGGCTGCATCCCTTAGGCTGGATCCTCCACACCCCCCACTCCAGCTAAGAGGCCCTATGACAGCAGGGACAATTCCCATAATATACAAGCACAGGTAGAAGGATGATCCAGCCAAAGGGATGCAGCCTAGGGGAAGTCCCCACAGTGGGTAAGAAGGTGGGGCACTCCAGGGGGATGTACATGGGGAGCAGAGGGGAATCAATTGATACATTGAAAGTGGGAACAAGCCAGAATAAAAGAGCTGGAGGGAGGTCGACACAAAATCACTCAGACCTGATGCACATTGGTACCAACACTTATAAGGTGTTTGTGAAAAACAGTTCTTCTTGTTATGTTTTTACTCATCACAAAGAAATTTTGCTACTGTTTCAATTTGTGCCTTTAATTCCTTCAATAAACCACTTCAAAACAATCAACATTAGCATCAAACATGATGCATGAAAAAGCAGCCAGTAATTCAGGAAGGGATGATGCAATTCAGACAAACATATGCAATAGGTGGCATTCTGGGCATACTGGTCCTATCAAGGCTTATCTTTCTCTGGCACAAGAAGGGATACTTGATGCTTTCCTGGTGGAGGTTTAAGGATAATTGGTGGTGATGACCAACTCTCCATTCCTCTGGGGTTGTGCTTCCATCAGCAACACCACAAGGCACTCAAGCACCTGGAGCTTAATGCAAGGTGGCAAGGAGGTAAGCAGCAACCGTTTGTGCTCTGCACCAGAAGGTAATTAATGAGGAAGCCCTATAGCAGTACATCAAGGCCTTCAACCTGGAGGAGGAGAAGCCACCTCAGCTGCACAGGAACCACAGAAGAGGCACAACAAGTGCCATGCCACTCCCTTGGTTACAACAGATCTAAACTGCACTGTACAATAGCCTTGGCGCTTTGGCGTTTGGAAGGACTGCGTTTTTAACGCTGCCCAGAACAATTATTATAATTGGTTGCTCCACAAATCGCCTCATTTAATATATCATTTCCTTTTCGTTTTCTGTCGCTTTCGTTCTTTTCCTGGCACTTCAACCTCTGTGATCTCTTGCACCGTCGCCACCTGGAGCTGGCTACTCGTCCAGGTCACGCTCTTGTACGCTATTTTTTTGGTGATATACGTTACGACGGGCTAGAGATCTACCCAGAGACCGAGTAAGGTAAGTCTGATGAAACAACCCCATTAAACAAATAATATAATCTTTTCCACCCTTGTGAAAAGGTTGAAGACTTGGTTTAAAAAATCTTATTTTTATGACTGTACCTTGCATAGCGACAATGGAAACCAACAGCGGGGGGAGGCCGCGGGCGGTAACGACGACGGGGAGCTCGATTGGAGGAATGACAGGCAACAGTGGCTGCAGCGAAGACCCCATGGCACTGCAGATGGATGGCACTGCACAGCTCTCCCTTCTCAACTCTCTCCTCTCCTCGACCAACAAAGCCAAATATATGGTACCGACCCCTTGTGTCGTTTTCATTCTTCGCTCTTTATCTCTTCTCTTTACTTATTTATTTTTTTTAAAATAATTTTTACAATTTTGAATTCGTTTTTATAATATTTCCTAAAATGATATTCTGCTAGGTGCCCTCCTCGATGGTGGCGTTCACCGGCTACGAGGACAAGGTGAAAGAGGAACAGTGGATTCGCATCGAGCAGACGACCCCACAGACCTGGATTCCGGTCCGTCCCTCTTCTTCTTCGACGTTGATGTTGTGGTCTACTTCGTTCATTCGTGGTCTTGACGTTCTCAACCAATGGCTCAAACGCTGCAGTTTCGGGAAGAGGACGAGCCGTGGCCTCTGCAGATCAAGCACGAGGACGGCTACGTACGGGAGCAGGGAGTAGAGGGCGAGTACCAGACGCAGCAGAAGAGGGACGGGTTCCCGCTCGTGGAGAAGGACAAGTACAAGTGCTACTACCGCGAATACTTCTTCTCGCCCGACAGAAAGGAAGATATCATGCGTACGAACACCACGCACACGCACACGCACACGCAACATGGCCAACTCCTGATTTCATTCAAACTGTGTGCAGGGCACTATGTATACATGAGCCGATTGGAGGACGAGGAGGTGAACAACATCGGCTCGGTGGTTATCTGCTGCGAAGCCAAGCCGTCTCCTCCCATTCCCTCGACCAAGCACTCCATCAAGGCCCTCATCTGGTCGAAGAAGGTGCGCGCCATTAGCCACATCATGACATGTTCGATACGTTCCATCATCACCGCGCCAGTGGAGTGACTTCATCATCACCATCGGCGTACAGGGCCAAGAGCGAGTCACGATTGGACTGAAAGCGCTCTCCGAGGTAATACGCCAAAGTTCTAATAATTATTTTTTGGATTTTGTTATTATTTCATTGAATTATATAAAAAGCGCGCGCTCTCTCTGCCATCTGTCCTAACGGTAGTTGACTTGTGTTTCCCCCGCTGCTTTGTCGCGTGGTAGTCGGGGTCCGTGATCAAGGCGATCAAGGAGGAGGCGCCCTACCTTCAGCCCATCCGGTTCAATCGCATCAAGTGCGTTCTCCCTCTCCCAATCATTGCCGCGCGCTCGCTGTGTGGACCGATCAGCTCACCCACGCGGGTAAACGACGCGACCTCACGTCCAGGGACTCGCTGATGGTGAAGGAGAAGCTGCTCACGTACGAGAAGCAGAACGTGCAGGTCAACTACAAGTTCGGCGTGCTCTTCTCGCGAGAACGCCAGTCCACCGAGGACCAGATGTACAACAACGGTACACCTGCTCGAGTGTCCGCCATTCCGCATTCGCGTGCCCGTCGCGTGTTGGGAGACTCACGCGCGAGCCCGGTTGGGCGAACCAGAGCACGGCAGTCCAGCGTTCGAAGAGTTTCTGGACTTCCTGGGCGACAGGGTCAAGCTGGAGGGCTTTCAAGGCTACAGAGGCGGCCTTGACGTCAAAGGTGCCCCCCCTCCCCCCTCAGCGTTGCCGCTACGTTAAAACGCACGCCAGACACGCGATCGGTTGGTCATTGATTGATTGGTCGGTTGACCGATTGTGTCGCTCGAATGCGACGCATACAGCCAACACGACGGGAACGCACAGTGTACATACGCAGCACAAGGGCAGCGAAATCATGTTCCACGTCTCCACTCTTCTCCAGTACTATCCCAGCGACCCTCAGCAGGTATTGCCATCTGCGCCCCCGGGCGTGCTAGCGTGTGCCGCAAGGTGGGTTGACTCCGCTTTGTGTGTGGGGTGGGGCGGGGGAAAGGTCGAGCGGAAGCGACACTTGGGCAACGACGTGGTGATGATCATCTTCCGCGAGGGCGAGAACGAGCCCTTCTCGCCCAAGTGGGTCCGCTCCCAGTTCAACCACGTGTTCATCGTGGTCACCCCGACGCTGCATCCCAAGGGTAAGCCGGGCACCTGGTACAAGCTCGCCATCTCCTGCAAGGAGGGCGTCATTCCGTTCCAGCCCCGCCTTCCCTTCCCGCCCTACCTGCGCAAGGGCACCAAGGCCCGCGAGTGGTTCCTCTCCAAACGTGACCTTCCCTTTCCCCCCCTCCTCTCCCTCTCTCCTCTTCATTGTTTCAACTCCTATGCTCTTTTTTTCGCCCGTATGTTTAACTCCTACGTCGTATTACGTTGGTTGCAGTCATCAACGCCGAGAGGGCTGCGTTCCACGCGCCAGACTTTGTCCTCAAGTTTCGTAACGCGCGCAAGATTCAACTCCGCAACATCGTCGAAGAGTGCCAGTCTGAAAAAGAGGGGTACCCCTCGTCGCTCCCCTCTTGTTCGGGCTCTCTCCTTCTGACGATGGCACATCTGTCACACAGCTTGTTGGCGCGATCGATGACCGGTTCAAAGATCAAGAACATCGCCAAGGGCGCCAAGGCAGTCATCCACAAAGGCGACGAGGGCCGACATGAAGGTTCGCGACGGGCGGACCGACGCCTCCTTTTGGTCAGCGAGCGCTGACGCTTGGTTTGGGTGGCGTGGTGGGCTGGTTGGGGG
>JANDJZ010000315.1:0-68165 GCA_027943245.1 Acanthamoeba sp. SK_2022b
CCGCCGCCGTCCTCGTCGTTCTCTTCGAGGAAGGGGAACGAGGTCGCGCCGGCGTTGAGGCTGGCGAGCGTGAAGTCGGCCAGGCGCGGCCGCGGCGGGCTGAGCGTGGGGGCCACCTCCTCGGGCGGCGGGTACTGGTGGACGATGGACGGCGGGATGGGCGTGACGGAGGTGACCGACGGCGCGTTGGGCGTGCGCGGGAAGTGCAGGCCGTGGGCCTCGGGCGTCTGCACGGCCTCGGGCGAGCAGCCGCCCGGCATGGGCGAGCAGATGCCCGGCGACGCGCCGCGATGCGGCGCCGGGTAGAAGCCGGGCTGGTGCATGGACGCCGAGGTCGAAGTGGAGGTCGAGGAGGAGGCGGCGGCGGCGGAGGAGGAGGCGGGGAGGTGATGCGGAGGCAGCGAGCGCTGCGGGTGGGTGGCGTGTGGTGGCATGTGACCGTAGGGGTTGTGCGAGGGGACGCCGGTGTACGCGCCGCTCGGTCCCAGCGAGGGCGAGATGTGCGGCGCGTGCATGCCGGCCTGCGACGCGACGCCCATCGGAGGCGGCGACGGAACCTGGCCAGAGCCACAACCAAACCACTCGTCAACAAACGACAAACGCCGAAGAGAGTGGGGGAGGGGAGAGAGGCGTACGGCTGGGGTCCGTGGAGAGAGAAGGCCGGGAGAGGCGGGGCTCTGCGTGAGGGCTCCGAGCGCGGCGTTGAGATGGGAGAGGGAGGAGGGGCTCGACGACGTCGCGGTGGAGCCGGCGGTGGGGGACCGAGAGTAGGCGCCGTTGGCGCCGCCCAGGGGCGAGGTGACGTGACGCGCGTAGGGGTTCTCGGCGCTGTTGTTGCGGGACATGGCCATCGGCGCGCCGCCGGGCGGCGGATAGGAGTACGGGTAGGGGCCGACGGGCGGCTGGTGCTGTGGCGGCAAGTAGCTGGCGCTGGGCATGCGCTCGCGCTCCACCAGCGCCATGTCGTTCGTCGTGTGCTGTGGCTGCGGCGGCGGGTAGTAGGAGTAGGAGCCCGAAGCGACGGGGGCGCCGGCAGGGTAGGCGAGGTAGCCCTTGACGCCGGCGGCGGGGGCAGCCACCGGCATCTCCACCTCGCGGCCGTAGGCCTGCTGGTGGTGCTGGGCATTCCACGCTCCGCGCGTGCGCTCGGCCATCTCGCGCTCCCGCGCATAGTGCTGCATGAGGAATCGCTCCATGCCCTTGAACGCCTGTCGCAGTTCGAGCATGTGTCGGTGCGTCTCCTCCTGTCGTCGCTCGAGCACTTCGATGCGCGAAAATATGTACTCCCTCGCCTCCCGCACCGTGAGGAATCGGTCGGCCATCGGCGCGGGACCGTTCACGGCGTTGCCCATGACCCCTGGCCCTGCCGCCGTCACCGCCGGCGGCATGGGCGTCATCTGTCCCTCCATGCCCCGGCTCGGCCCTCCCGAGTAGGGCAGCGGCGGTGGTGGGTACTGCGTGCGTGGACTTTGTCAGCCAATGAACGGGGACGAGGGAGTGAGGGAGTGGGTACCGCTCGGTAGTCCTTGCCGTTGCCGCTGTTGGCGTGGCCCGCATTGCCATGGAGATGGTAGTGCGATGTGTAGGGCGTGTGGAGGGAGGGACTGCTGTGCGTGGCAGCGGGCAGGCCCGGCTTGGCCTGCGCGTGCGCGGGCAGCGGAAGCTTGGCGCCGCGCCCGGCGGCGCTGGTGGAGGAAGACGACGACGACGACGAAGTCGAAGAGACAGCGACAGCCGAGGCACCGCCGTCTTTGGTCGTCTTCTTGTCGCCTGAGGTGGAGATCGAGGTCGCGGTCGCGGTGCGTTCGGTCGTGGCGACCTCCTGTTGCTCTTCTTCGTCTTCGTCGTCGTACTCCTCGTCCTCGTCGCTGCTGCCGTCGCCCTCGGCTTCGGCCTGACGCTTGCTGCCGGCCGTGGGTTTGCCGTGGGCAGCCGCTGGCGTCTTGGCGGCAACGGCTTGTCGATCGGTTCCCCTGCGATTCGGCTGGGCCCCAGCATACACCGCGTCGCCCTTGCGTTGCTTTCCCCAGTGAAATCCCACCGATTCGAGGCGGGCTCGTCGCTCGTCGGACAGCTTGCCCTTGCGGTAGGTGATCTTCTGGTTCTGAGCCCAGTACTTGAGCAGAGGCATCTCCTTCACCGGTATGCGGAAATGGCCGTGCTGCTCTTTGAAGCGAACGAGCTCATCGAATTTCTGATCCCATTGCTGATCGCCGACCTTCCTCTTCTTTAAGGCCTTCTTGATGGTGTTAGGGCTCTCTGTCGCGCTTCCCTCCTCCCCTCCGGTAGCTTGCGATTCGCTGTCCTGCCCAAGATCTTCTTGAAAGAAGGTCTCCTCGAAGAAGTCGTTCTGCAACTTCTTAGCATTACGCGTTGGATTACGCCGCCTCTTTTTGTGGTTGCTGCCAACAGTATCGCCTTCGCCCTCGCTGGCCATTGTTGCATTCGATTGGGGTTCGCCTTCTGCTGCTGGTGCGTTGCCGATTTTCTCTCCTTCTTCACCCCAATCGAAGCCAATCTCGTTCAGTCGCTCTTCCTTGTCCTTGGCCAGCTTGCCCTCCTTCTTCTGGTTCCTCATTTCGGCCACCCACCTACCCAATTTCGAGATTTTGGGTTTCTTCACTCCTTTTCCTGACCTTAACGCCTCCCCTTCTTCACCACCGGTGGCCAGCGAGTCCATGCTGCGCCCGTTCTCGTCCTTCCACTCCACGAGCTCCGCCAGCATGGCGGTCCACTCTGCTTCAGCTGCTGCCGCGGCTCCGCTGCGCCGGCTCGCCCTCGTTTCCATCTCTAGATAAGTGAGCTTCTTCAGTACTGCACGCTTGCTCGAGCACCACAGTGCCGCGTCTGTCGTGAGTTTGGTCGTAGCTGGCGCACGGCAACACCTCGTGCTCGCCCCACTTGCCAATCTCTTCCTGCTATCCGCCCACGCCCCCCTGGTTGGTGCGGTCTTTCGCGCAGGGCTTCTTCGCCTTCCTCTTCATTATCGGACTCGAAATTTCACACTTTCGCAAGTAACCAATGCCAATGCAGCTTGCCTGGATAACTCCCGAACTCGCGATTTTTCTTTTTTTTCCTTTAATACTTGGCATGCCAAGGAGGTCGGTTGGCGTGTGGGCGGGAAACAAAGGCCTCCCGCAACGTTGCGAAAAACGCAACAGCCAAGGCCCCATCCCTGGGGCTTCTTTTGAAAAGACCACACAACCATCAAACCACTCGAGTACTGTGCCCGAGAGGAGAGTTACCATAGAATGCTGCTTGACCACACTCCTCCCGCTGATGGCAAGAAGAGGTTCGCCTGGCCGAAACACTTACTTGCCGTGCTTTCTGGAAGACCACTTGGCTGACTTGTCGTGTCGCACTTGCAGAAGCGCCAAGTCCAAGAAGAAAGACCTCCCTGCGCTTAACCTTCCTCTGAAGGAAGAGCTGAACAAGGAGAACAAGGAGAACAACCAGAACGTTAACAACGTGGCGACTGAAGTGCAGAAGCCCAAGTCCACGAACGAGGAGACCACTTCGATCGAGGTGCCACAGGAACCTTCTGTCCCCGCATACTTGCCCGCTCTGCTGCCTGAAGATGAGATCACGCCGGCCGATGTCGAACACAGCGAGCTTCGGAAGGTAATCAAACTCGCGCAACGCAAAACACAGATGAAGTTCGGCTCTTGGTGGTTTTTGTTTATGCTCTCTGTTTTCGCTTCACATACCTTGGAGAAGGTAACTACGATCATCATCGTTTATCTTCGTCAATTTCATTCTCGGCATCTGTTAAATCTCCTAGTGATAAAGATGTTAAAGCGTTTACTGGCACTGACCAATCACCAACAGAGGCGCGAGGAAGTGGAGCGACTGCTGTCCGAGAAGCGTGAGCTTGAGGAGATGCTCGCCTTTCACCAGCAGCGACTCAAGAAGAAGGATCAGGAGACCAAGACCGAGCGCGTTGAGAAGGGTACATTCTGGGCAGTACGGGTGCGCTAAGAATTCCACTAACGGCCCGTACGTCAACAGAAAAGCTGCAGGCCGAGGTGGCTTCGCTGTCCGTGGCTATCGACACGCTGAAGGACCGTATCGAAGAGCTGGAGCGCGACCTGGCCACGGCTCGCGAGGAAAAGGCCATAGAAGTGGAGAAATCGCGACACTTGGCCAAGCTGCACGCCGAGCAGGCTCACCAGCACGCTGCCATGATTGCCGAGGAGCAGAGGCAGCACGAGAAGGAGCTGAGCGAGGAGCGCGAGAAGATGCGTCAAGTGGAAACGCAGCTAAAGGACACCCAGGATGCCAACGCAGCGCTCCTTCACGAAGTGCAGGAGGTGCATGTCGAAATGAAGGAAATCAAGGAGAGCAGGGAGGCCGCACAGCAGCTGGCTACCCTCACCGCCGTGAAGGACGCCTTTGCTAAGCAAATCGAAGTCCAGAAGAAGGAGAACGAGGATCTCACTGCCCAAGTCGATACGCTCCAGCGTGAGTACGTTTCATTTTATAAGCACAGTGTTCACACACGCGCTCTCTGATTGATCCTGTTTCGTTCAGGTTGTTCTTCACGTTGGCCCTGGCCCTGAAGCTGAGCAGCTCTCTGATGGGCAAGGCTTGCAACAAGGACGTGCATGCGCTCTGGGAGCAGGCTAAGCAGAACGCGATCACACCCGACCAGTTCAGCCGTTGGCTCTCGCTCCAGTTCGCCGAGGTTCAGCAGAGCGAACTCTAATTGGCCAGAGCTTCTTTGTACTTAGCTGAAGCACTGAGTTCGCATCCTTGGAGGATGTTGAACCCTCCGCGTCTGTACATAATGAAAGCGTATCTTTATCTCCGCGCCTTGTCTCAACAACGGGTGCCCGAAGTCCTGTCGCGTAAGCCACCTGTCGGCAGTCTACACTTCGCGTCGACTACAATAATGCACACGGCTGCCGCCGTTATCTTATTGACTCCACGCTCCCCATGAAGCTCCTTCTTGCAGTGGTGGTGTGCCTCGCCGTCGGCTTGGCCGCCGCGCAAGACGAGTCGGTCGTATACACCCAATCTGGACCTGTTCGGGGTATCGTGGACACTACCTTCCGCTCCTTCAGGGTGCGCCCGACCTTTATTGCCCCCCTCTCCCCAATTTCAGTCATTTATTGGCCCACCGCGCAGGGAATTCCCTATGCTGAGCCCCCAGTGGGTCAGCTTCGCTTCACGCCGCCCGTCCCTAAGCGTCCGTGGGGCGCCTCACCCTACAACGCCACTGGTTCGCCCTTCGCTCTCCTTTCGCTTTCGTTCTTTAGTATATTTTTTATTTTGGGCTGACAGCGTTGCGTGCACACAGCCTATGGCCCTGGTTGCCCCCAGAAATGCGGGTTGCCCCCGCACATGTGCCCCGAAGTGCAGAGCGAGGACTGCCTGTTTCTCAACATCTGGACGCCGCGAGTCAAGACTGGCCAGGCGTCCCTACCCGTCATGTTCTTTATGCCAGGTGGCCGATTCGAGCAGGTTAGCCCGCCTTTCTCTCTCTCTCTCTCTTCATGTTAGCTGCCGCGTCTGATCGGTGACGCGACAGGGCGAAGCGGCGTCGCTGGTCTACAATGGTGAGTACATGGCCAGCACGCACGACGTGATCATCGTCACCACCAACTACCGCCTGGGCGTGCTGGGCTTCCTCGTTGCCGACGGCATAGCCGGCAACTTTGGCATCAAGGACCAGCGCCTCGCTCTCGAGTGGGTGATCAAGAACATCGCCGCCTTTGGCGGTAATCCGCAAAACGTACGCATCTCGCGTCCACTTTCCGGCAAGCGCTCGTTCGCCTCACCCCCGTGTTGTGTCGTGCTGTGTGTTGCAGATCACCATCTTCGGTGAGAGCGCGGGAGCGACCTCGGTCGCCGTTCACCTGGTGTCGCAGTACAGCCAGGGCCTTTACGCCAAGGCCATCATCGAGTCCAATCCCCTCTCCCTGCCGCTCAAGACCATTCCGGAGGTAATAGGATTCAATCTCTTAAGCAATCCAGGCTCGGAGATGACCTGACCGGTGGTGGCCCTTCGTGTCGTGTGATGTCGACACAGGCCAAGGCCCTGGCCAAGCTCCTTGTCGATAAGATTCAGTGCCCGTGGGGTCAGGACACGGTGCGGACTGGAGCAGCTCCTCGAGCTTGCCTCCACAAACGTACTCACACTTCTGTTTTTGTTGTGTCGCGATAACGTGAAACAGTTGAGCTGCCTTCGTGGTAAGAACTGGAATGACATTGTTGGCGCCGGCCAGGCCATTGAAAACTCAGTAGACTACTTCCATCCTCTCCTCACCGCCATGCCCTGGACTCCCGTTGGTGCGTCTCTCCTTTCCACCAATCGATCATTTTTTCAGTTGTCTTTTTTTTGGTTTAGATATTAAACTGATTTTTAATCCTCTCACCGTTGCCCAGTTGATGGCGACGAACTGCTCGGCCAGCCTTGGAATCTGATCATGTCCGGCAAGTTCAACCGGGGTACGCGCACATCCACAGGGCCACCGCCTTCTGTGTCCACCTCTCATGACGCCCGTGCCATCAGTGCCGCTCTTGTTGGGCACCGTCTCCGAGGAGGCCTGGCCGTTCATCTTCCAGGCCGCGCAAAAGCCCCTCACCGAGAGCCTCTACGTGCTCGCTACTGCCTACCTCTTCAACATCGACATGGTCTCGGTACAGAAGCTCCCACTCTCAATCTAGGCCTCACTTGGAGTCACGGTCGACTCACCTCTTCTTCGCCGCGCCCCCACTCAGGTTCTGCGCAGGTACCCCGTGGGAGGCATTTGGGACAACTCCGACTACAGGCCCCTGCTCGCCGAGCTCGGGACCGACTACATCTTCACGTGCCTCACCAGGGGCATCGCCAGGAAGGTCAGCTCGCTCGGTTCGTAGAGTCCCCTCCGTGGCAGCTCAATTGGGGTGCTCGAACCGAGCGTCTGACGCTGGCGTGCGCGTCGCGATGCTAACAGGCGTGCCCACCTACCTCTACCAATTCAACCACGCCGCGACGTTCGATCCGTGGGGCAGCAACTTCCAGTTCTGCGTTGGGCACGGTATGCGCATCATGGAGCCACGACTGTTGTTGTTGCTCAGCTCAGCTTCTCCTCTATTCGTATGCGCGCTGCAGTGTGCCATGGCGTTGAGCTCCCGTTCGTGTTCCACTCGGTGAAGCCCTTCTACAACTTCAGCGCTGGCGAGGACGACCTGTCCAAGCGCATGGTCAGGTAGGTGCCACCGCGCTTCCTGTGTCCAGACCCCCAGGCTCACCTGATCGCGTGCTTGTGCAGCTACTGGACCAACTTTGCCAAGAGCGGAAACCCCAACGTGCCGGTGGCAGTCCAGCCCGCGTGGCCGCTCTACAGCCAGGCGGCCGACCAGAGCATGGAACTGGCCGTGCCTCCCAAGGTGCGGACCGGCGTGCGCGCTGCCTACTGTGACTTCTGGGACAGCCTGGGCTACTCCTTCGGCGACTGAGCCAAGGCCATTGTTGCACCGTTACCTTCCACAAAAAAAAAAAAAAAAAAAAAAAAAAATTTGCACAACCGTTGCACCAGCACAAAAGACTGGATGGAGGGCCTGGGGCGCTACCTTGAGTCCTCGCAGTTGGCCGACGTGGAAGTCGAGGCCGATGGTCGTCTGTTCCCTGCCCATCGCATCGTCTTGGCCCGCCATTCCCTGCTGTTGCGCCAAATCTTCACAGATTTGCAAGGGTTGCCCGAGCTTGTTGTGCCGCTTCGGATTATCGTTCGAGGCGACGGTGTCGAAGACCCACTTGTGGAGGGCAATAAGATCGAGATCGAACTGCCGCCGGGGGCATGGCCGTTGGTGGCGTCGTTCATGTACGAGGGCTCCGTGCTGCTGCACCCCAACAACGTCCTGCCTCTCTTTGACAGCGCTGCGCGTCTGCAGGTGCGTTGTGCGTGTGGCATGTTGCATCCTGCGCCAAAGCCAGCTGCTGGGACTGACCAATTGGTTTGTCTGTGGGTTGTGTGCAGATACCTGGCCTCCACACACAGTGCAAGCGATTCCTCGTGGCTGGCGAGGGTGACATCTTGGGGCTCGCCGCTTCCGCAGGCCAGTCGGGTCTTGCCGCTGCAGAAGGTGTGCATCTCTCTCGCTCTCTCTCTCGCGCAACATTGGCTAACCGGTGAGGTTGCTCTGTTCTCTCTCTACTTTGCATTGTAAGAGCACTGCCTGGCTCGCGTCGCGCAAGAGCTGCCTGCCCTCGTGCGGGCCGACGTCGATGCCTTTGCGCGACTCGCCCCGGCGCAGCTGCTCAGGCTCTACCGCAGGCCCGACCTCAACACCGAAGGCAACGAATACCTCCTATGGCACATTCTCGCGCGGTGGACGCGAGCCAACCTTCCCGCCTCGCTTGCCCTCGCCGGCGAGCGAGCAGCGGACGCCGGCAACGAAGAGGAGGAGGACAAGGACGAGGTCAACCAAGCCCACCACTTCCTGCAGGAGGCGCTGGGCCTGATCCGCTTCGCCCTGCTCACGTCGGCGCAGTTGGCCGAGGTCCAGCAGAGCGCCCTCGCCGTGCGGCTGCTGCCGGAAGGCTACTTCCTGCGGGTCTACGCCCACAAGCTCGAGCTACAGCAGTCCCCCAGCGCCACTGCGCTCGCTGCCGTGCCGACCTCGGCCGACTTCCTCCCCCGGCGACCGCCTCCCAACGAAGCCGGCGGCAAGGCGGCAGCCGTTGTGATCGGGCAGGTCGTCATGGGCGCGATGGACCAGTCGTTCTTGTGGAGGATACATGGAGTGCGGGAGGCGCTGGGCCTGGACGACCTCCTGAGCACGTCGACTCGAACATTCAGGAGCCCTTCGTTCGCACTCGACGGCTCGCGACGGTATCCCTGCGCCACATCGCGCATGCCCCGTTAAGTGGTGTCGCCCATCTCATTTTGTCCTTGCACTGGCGCTGTCGACAGGCAGTTCGTGCTGAGCTACAGTGCGATGGAGCGGAGCCTCAAGCTGCACGTCGCTCGATCGCGCGCACTCAGCGACAGCATCCAGTGTGCGGGGGACGCGCAGCCGCTTCCGCGGCTTGTGGACGATGACGACCACAGAGACTCCACGAGCCGCCGCGCCGCCGCCGCGCATTACATCGCGGTGGTCCACCCGCAACAGTCGCACGACTCGATCACGCGTGAGCTGACGCCCCAGTCTGCGGCCCTGCGGGTCGTGCTGGTCGACCTGACCAGCCAAGGGTTCATCGGGCGCGCCGAGGACAGCGCCGACGTGCTGCTGGTCCAGCTCCTCTCGGTTTCGCTTCCCTCGCGGTCCACGCCCGCCTCGCACCTGACCGAGGCCATCAACGAGGATGACGAGGACGCCGCGGAGGCGGACCAGCAGGCCAACGGTCGGTGGCTAGCCCAGAAGGCCAAGGACACGGGCAGGGACGAAGCGGACAACGACAAGGAGGGCTTCATGCACTTCTTCCGCAGCGAGACCCTGGCTGACGTCACCCTCCGACTTGTCGACGAGAATTACAAGAGCCAAGGGGCCGAACGCGAAGGCGAAGGCGAAGCCGAGGGTCGGGTGGTGAAGGAGGTGAGGGCGCATCGGCTGCTGCTCTGCTGCGGCTCGGACTACTTTGATTCGATGTTTGGGTCCCCGTGGAGCGAGGCGCTCACGAGCGAGGTGTGCATCCCCCTGGCCGCGAGCGCCGAGGACGACGATTCGGAGGAGCGCGGGGCAGAGCTGGCTGCGCAGAAGGGCGAAGCCGACATGTTCACGGAGATGATCGCGTCCTTCTACGGCCAGGCCATAACGCCCAACGAAAGCAACGTGCTGCCTTTGCTCAAGATCTCGCTCCGCTTTCTCGCGCACGCGCTCTCGGAAAGGTTCGGCGTCGTCGTGGTCGTTCGCGCTCTCTTGGCGTTTCATCTCCTTGTCTGGCTGACACGAGCGGTTCTCCCGTCCCATGTGCGCCTAGCTGCTTGGCCTGGCTCAAGGACGACGCCGAGGTGGAGCAGCTGTTCTCGCTCTTGATGAGGGCCAACCGTCTCAACCTCGCCCAAGCGCAAGGTCGTTCACTCCACAACCATCACTACACACCACAGCTCTCTTTTGAAAACAAACATTGAATATTTCTTGTGAATTTATTTATTTATTCAATTGATTACTCATTTGCCTATAACAGATTGCCTGATGGACAGGCTCGCGATTGAGTTTGGCAGCATGGTGAAGCGTGGACAGACTCACCTCTTTGAGCAGTTGTCCTACGAACAGCTCCTCGAGCTCACCCAACGCGACCAGCTCTTCACGCTCGACGAGTACCAGGTCTTACAACTCCCCCGCACAAACGCATGCTGTGAGTGGCGCGCACTATAGTCATTAACGTGCAAACTTGCGTGTGCAGGTCTGGTCGGTTATTTCGCACTACGTCAACACGCACGGACACGAACTGCATGAATCGGAGGTGGCCTTTCTGCTTGGCGCGGTCCGCTATCCTCTGCTCACGTCTACCGAGATCCTTCAGGTTCACCCCCCCCCCGCGCATCGCCCTCTCTCGCGCCTCCGCGTGCCTCCTAACGACCAATCACAGATTGCACAGAACAGGCTGGTGTCGGCCGACCACATACGGGCGGCCCTCGCCTTCCGGCTGGCGCACCACGAAGCCCTCCCTTCGTCCACGGTGGTCTACGGGCAGAGGTACGCCTCAGACAGGCCTTCCACCCCCCCCCCCTCCAAACCGAGCCACGCTGGCTGGAGGCTCACGGGCCACACGCAAATCGATAGCAGCCCCACGAAGCCGCGCTCGAGGGACGGCCTGTGGTGCTTCGCCGTCCCCGGGATCGAGCGGTTGTTGGACGCCGAGAAGCGACGTAAGGCGCAGCGTAAGGAGCACAAGCGCCTCGAGGAGAAGGCGCGGAACCCGGCCCTCATCAGCGTCTACTATCCGACCTCGGCTTCGGACGATCCGGGCGGCGTGAGCGCCGGCAGCAAGAGCAAGCGCAGACGCGAGAAGCGACTGGCCGCCACCAGCGTGCAGAGCGCAACGTTCGTCGACCGAGTAGGCTGCAGCTGGCACGTAGTCTCCCCCTAGCGATTTTATTACTTTTATATTTGATTTTTTAATATTTAAACTTTACATAGTTGATTATTTATTGACACGCGTTCGCTGGTGGATGATCAGGACGCTTCGTGTGTTCCCCGAGTTCAGGCATGGCCAACACTTTGTTTCACTGGAGGTCGAGTTCTACCCGCCCGCCAGCGCAATGCAGCATCGCCTTCCCCGTGGCCACACGCGAGGAGCCAGAGCCGAACACACGAGTATGTGATCCGCGCCTTGCCGTCACTCGTCGGCTTTCCATCCAACGACGTTGCTGTAACGCCGTTGTTCCTCGCCTCGATTCAGGTCGAATCGAAGAGGCCCAGCTCTCCTCGTCCACCTTGGACCACAAGTTCGGCACGGTCTTCACCGGCCGCGTTGTGCTGCAGTTCATCACCCAGTCTCCGTTTAGGATGATCGCGCGAGGCACGCCTCTTCTCCCAACCCCCCCCCCCCCTCCCTTCTTCCCCCGCCCCTCGCTCGCTCGCTCGCTCTCGCTTCGGGTTCGTGGTCGGTGATCTCACGATGGCGGCTTGCGCAGAGTTTCCGTTTGCGTTCCGCTATCCCAACGAGCGGGTGGACTACACCCAGCTGTTCACGCTCGCCGACCTGCGCGCGTTGCGCCTGATCGAGGACGCCGACCTGCCCGGCCGCGACGGCCTCACCATCCAATTTGAAGTGCGGCTCGGCCCGGCCGTGAGGCCGACGGCCAAGCCGAGCCCGCTCGCCACGATCGCTGCCGCCGCCGCCGCCGCCGCCAGCGGTGAACCAGGCTCGGCGCACTTTGTCCAGGCCCGCTTCCGCCACCACGCGCGACGAAGCGGGGACGGCGGACAACAGCGCGACGAGACGGAGGAGGGCGAGTTTGTGTGCGAGGTCGTGAGCGAGTTCCAGCTGCCCGCGATCCTCACGAGCTACGTGGTCCTGCCGGACCGCCGTGGCCTGCTCATGATGGCGGGCGGTCGCGAGCGGCAGGACCGCGCCATCCAGATACGGGGGGCCAAGGCCGAGGTGGACGTGCTGTTCATAGATAGCAGGAAGCGCATCGTCGACATCGAGCGCCGCCTCGTGTTCGCCACCGTCCATCCGCTCAGGGACGCGGACGTGTGTTACGTGTGCGTAGTCAACACCCGAGACCGGAGCGCGCTCGTTCCTCACCTTTCCGCCGGCGACACCGTCGATTTTGAGATGCTGTGAGCTTGTGTATAAAATAATAGGTCAAAATAAATAATACCTAGATAATAAATAAATTAAAGATATAATTAAGACCCGAGTTCTGGTTGGCGAAAACTCCTCCTTATCTCGTTGCTGAGGAAGGAAGGTTCTTTGCTGAAAAGACAAGAGCACCAGTTTCTCCAGCTTATCGTTCTTTTGAGCAAACAACGATAACATGGGCACAAAGGTCAGCAAGAGGGCCGCAGCCAGAACAGCAGCCAGTGCGTTTCATCCGCCGACGTGCACGTTGGCGGCGTGTATCTCTCCACTGGCGCTCCTGCGCCAGCAGGGCAAGGGGGAGGACGGGTGGTCGCCCCAGGTGGAGGAGGCCGTGGAAGCCAAAGCCCGCCAAGCCCTTCAACTGCCTGATGGACAGTGTGCCGTGGCTCTGTCCCAGCTACCACCAGAACTGCTGCTGAGCCTCCTCTCCTTCCTCGACTATAGTACTTCAACCCCCCCCCCCGCACGTCGCAGTTAGTTGAGCTGAGCAAACGCGTGTAGAGGCGCTGTTGCAGTTCGGCCAGACGTGTGCGTGGGCCTACGGAGTGGTGCACCATCAGTACACAGACCTCGTCATGACCAAGCAGCTTCAAGCCGTAGCGTCTCCTCCAGCAGAAGCGAAAGAAGAAGGAGCAGCAGAAGGAGGGGCCGCTGAAGAAAGCAACGCGGCGGCGGTGCCCATCGGGACCGGCCTCACCAAGGAGGAGGTGGCCGAGGAGGTCGCGCGCCTGATGGTCACCAACAGGATGCGTCGCGAAGCTCACAAGCCAGCGGACACTGCGATCAGGGACTTCCAGTCGATGTTCGACCCGGAGGAGCCCGAGCAGCGCATGGCCGTGGTCGCCTCCATCCGCCAGTTCTCCGTGCCCAAGGCCCTCTACCGCTTCCGTGCGCCCCCCCCCCCAGGCTACATGGCCGCTTAAGTGCGTACTGACTTGCCATGTATATGCGTGCGTGCGTAGACAACAAGCTGGGCGAGACGGTGGCTCGCGGGCTGCGTCGTGCGGAGGTGAAGATCTCGAAGCCCAAGAGCGACGCATGGGACGAACTGGACGCGTGGTCCGGGTGGGGCGAGGTGTCAATCGTGCCCTTGGGCCCCGAGCTGGTCCCCGTCACGCTGAAGGCCGACTTTGACAAAATCATCAGAGGTAGACCCCACGCGATGTGGTCCATTGCGAGCACGTGCCGCGGACTTAAGGCCTTTCTCCTGACATCGTCGTGGCAGGCAACGAGGAGATCAATTGCAGGCCCGATAAGGCCGTGCGAGCACGGGTGCCTTCCGCAGAGGACGCGCTTCGGGCCCTCGGCTCCCTGGTGGACAGCGACGAGATACTCCTTTGGCACGACACGACCTTCGAGGTTCTCCCTCCTTGCATCGCCCTCTGCGTGCTTTCCTCTTGGGCCTGGGTTGGCGGTCAGTTGACCTCCCATGGGCTGGCAGGTTCACGGCTACACGGGGAGCAAATTCCTGGTGGTGGGCGGAGGCCGAGGGTGCATCATTCAGTGGGAGTACTACTCCAACTACTGCGGCGGTCCCTACGCCAGCTACTCCTGCGGGAGGGGCTAAGGCCCGGCACAGAGCGAAGAAGTGGCATTTTATGGTCCTTTTCAGCAAGGGTTTCTCTTTGTTTTGTGTTTTCTTCAAAGAGGGCAAGATGGGAGAGCACGCAGGCGGCCGAGCGCCTTCCATTTTATATGCGGGACTGCTGGCCGTTCTTGCAATCTGGCTCGCTTCTACATCACCGAGCGATGCACAGGCAATTTTCCAAGATCAGGCAGCTAATTTCAAATGGTAATGTGCATTGCGCAGTCTCGATCTGAATCATCTGAATGATCTTAACGGGATGTGGTGCAGGTACGAGCAAAATATCGGCCTGGTGCGAGATGCTCACTTCCCGACGGGTCAGTCCAAGACCACCATCGTTTCCAGCGAGGCTGGCGTCATCGCCGCCCTCCGTTTGCGCGCCAACGAAATCAGTACTGCGCCAAACCTGTGGTCTTTTTCCCATCTTTTGCGGGCGCTCATTTCCGCTCCGTCTCAGCTTGGAGGAACCTCCTGCCCAACAGCGAAGTTGCTGAGGTCTTTGTGCCAAGCGAAGACGGTCACGGTGCACACTCACCCTCTCCTCGCCCTGCCTTGCCCTTATTCGCTCATTTGGTATTGCGGCGTGCTCCTTGCAACTGCGCAGTCGTCTTCACCGTGGGCGGCAACGGCAAGCATGCTTCGCTGTGGAACGTTGCCGACGGATCGCTGCTGTGGAGCCAAGATCTCTACTCCTTTGACGACATGACCGACGAGAAGCTCGCCACCCTCCAGCGGGAAAAGGACACCCTCGTGTCGGCCAAGTTCATCAAGGTATGTGGTTCGCGCCTGCTCAGCTCGGCCCAGTCTCGTCTGTTCAACCACACTTGTCTCTCCCTTCAGGACCTCAACAACGATCGAGCGGACGAGATTCTCGTCTCGGTTTACGATCGGTACACTACTACCACCACCACCGCCACCACCACTCCAGAATGGGCGAACCCACGCTCACCCGTGCTCGTGTAACAGGGTCCAGGTCTTGTCCGGCAAGGGCGGGCTCACGCTGTGGTCCTGGACCGCTGCCAAGTACGTCGCCGATCCCACCTCCCTCCGATTCGAGTCGCTTGGTCGCGCTGGCTCGGCTCACGCCTTCTCCTCTCGGGCGTCGCGAAGCGATGGCAAGGTGCACCAGGCGTATGTGGCCCGCGTCAAGCGCAGCGAAAGCCTGGTGGTTTTGGGCACCACGGAGAAGGAGACCGGCAGCCAGTTCTTTGTGGAGCTGCTCGACCCCGCCACCGGCAAGCCGACCAGCAACGACGGGCCCTACCCCGTGTCCCTGCCCTCGACCGCCCAGCTCGCCGACATCTCCGGTACGTGTTCTATCCCGCTCTGCCTGTGCCCACAGCATGCCGGTGCCGCATGCTGACGTCAGCATTCATTCGTGAGCAGAGTGCGTGTGGGTGGGTAGCGCCAGCGTTCTGTTCTGTTTCGACGCCAATGGGAAGGACATGTGGCACGCGGGCATCGATCCGATCCACCCGTTCGGCCTCGAGTTCAAGAAGTTCCCCTATACCGTACTGCTAGAATTATTTTATTTTTATTTATTTATAATTATAATTATAATTATTTGTTATTTGTTTTTTTTTTGGCGTTAATGGTCGTGAATTATTTTTGTGGCTAAAATCAGGGAGGCTTCGAGGCCGAGGAGCTCGAGGGCCCCAAGTCGATCATCGGCTACCCCAGCGGCCTCATCGTCCGCGTGTCCAACGTACGTTTGTACCGGCCGCGCCGCACTTTGGCTTTGGCTTTGGCCGTGACTGCGACGACTGACGCAATCATGCATCGGACGGCAGCGCGACGTCATCTACGGGATCAAGGGACTCGCCATCGGCACCGTCCACCAGTACCCCAAGGACAAGGTGCGCCTTGTCCTCCAACACAGCATCGAGAGTGGGGCGTGCACGGTGCTGACCAACCTACTCGATGCATTGCTCGCATGCTTCTCCTCGCAGTCTCCGCGCACCTACGGTTCCTTTGTTCGTGTCGAGAAGAGGCCGGGCTACGAGGGCGCCATGGAGGACATGGAGGTGACCTACCTCGCCGCTGCGACCACCACCGAGGTAAACGGATCGGGTCGACCCCAGCGAGATCTCGCCTCGCCCTCGTTGCTGCCGTGGCGGCTCTTGGATTGTCCTGCTTGAGTTGACGCTCTCCCGCCCAATGCCATGCAGAGCGGCATCACGATCGACATCATCGACTGCGATGCCAGGAAGGTCGTGCACGTCATCAACGACGCCTCCTTCGCCACCGCGGACCACGGCTCCGTGCGCAAGGTTCGGTCGCCCCACAACGCCGTGCCCGACCGCTCTGGTGTCCGCCTGGCCCGCCTCTGCTGTCTCTCTGACCCAACGTTGCGACACCCGCCAGGTCTTCCCACACGTGGTCCCCAAGAAGGACGGCGCTCTGCAGTTCCGAGTGTTGGTGGTCGGCCAGGATCACTCGCTCTCCCTCGCCTCCAGCGACAAGGTACCGCCGGCCAGCAAGCCCCCCTCCCCCCTCCAGCTCGAGTGTGGCGCATGCCGACGTCTTCTCCCTCTTCTGCTTCCTCCTCCTCCTCCTCCTCCTTGGCTACACAAGCTCGCGTGGACGCGCGAGGAGGCCTTGGCCGGAGTCGAGCAGGCCGAGATCATCGAGCTGCCCGCCCCGCTGGCTCTTCGCGAGTCGCTGCAGAAGGAGTTCGGCACTGAGGACACCGGTATCGCCCGCTCCGTCCACCCGCTGGATTCCCTCCCCTCCCCATCAACCCAATCAACCGATCAACTGATTACGCTGTTCTCTCACCAACAGCCGTGGGCGTGCCCATCGTTGGCGACCTGTTCAAGAGGATCAGCGCCGATGTCCACCAGCTGCTGGTATACCCCCCCCCTCTACCCCCTTCGCTTGGGTCCATGCGCTCTCCCTCACCGCTTTCTCGGTGGACGCGTGGCGCAAAAGACGCTGTTGGGAGTGGTGGGTGGCAAGGAGGGAGAGAACCACCAGGTCGAGAACGAGGAGTCGCTCACCAAGGACAGGTTCGGCCTGCGCAAGCTGGTGGTCGTCACCACGCGGTCAGGCAAGGTCTACGCCCTCCACTCGATCGACGGCTCGATCGCCTGGTCCAAGTTCGTTCGCGGCTCCGAGCCCCTGAGCCTCTTCCTGTCGCGCACGGCGTCCCACCCTCCGCCCGTCGGCGTCATCGTTGCCCGCGACACGTACGCACCACCACCACCACCACCACCACCGCCGCCGCCGCCACCACGCGCGTGGGCTCACTAAGGCTCGCGTGGATGTCTGCCCACAGCACGAGCGGAGCCGGTCGCGTGCTGCAGGTCAACCTGCTCACGGGCGAGGAGGTGGAGGACGCCACCACCCTCGACCACGCCGTTAAGCAGTCGATCGTGCTGCCCTACGTGGACTCGTCGTTCCGCCACCCGGTCCTCGTGCTCGATGCCGCCTACCAGGGCCACGTCATCCCCGACACGCTGGAGAACCGGTAAGGCTCTCCCCTCCCTTTTACCATCGCCGGCAGCTCCAGCTGACGTCTGGCCCTCACCCACACACGCGCCCCACGCATTCCGCGACAACATAGGAATCTTGTGGCTGCCAACGCGGACAAGATCCACGTCTACCTGGTCGACAGGGAGAAGGCCAGCGTCGAGGGCTACGGCATCGACGGCGACGTCACCAAGCCCATGCTGCTGCTCTGGAACGTCCACTTTGCTTCATCGAGCGAGGTATTCACACCTCCACTCGTTCCTGTGGACTCTTTTGAGCATGTGCTGATCACTCTCTTGCACAACACACACACACACACACACACACACACACACACACACACACACACACACACACCGGCCTCGCGCGTGCAGGTGGTGGAGGCCATCGCGCCCTCCCGCAGCTTGAGCGTGGGCCTGCCCGTGCTCATCCGCGGTGACAACTCTGTCACGCCCAAGTACCTCAACAAGAACCTTTTGGCCGTAAGTGACTCCCCCTCCCCCCAAACACTGTGCCAGTTGTGTGCGTGCGTGGGTGCGTGTACGACAGTTGAGGTTGTAACTTGCCGTCTTTCGGTAGGTCGCCACGTCGTCGTCGCACACCTTTGTCTCGTCGACCAACAAGCGCGTGCTTGAGACGTCAGTGGGCATCTACCTCATCGACACCATTACCGGCGCCGTCGTTAGCCACGCCTACCACAAGAACGCCCAGGTAACCACCACCCACCACCACCCACCACCACCCACCACCACCCACCACCACCACCACCACCACCACCACCACCACCACCACCACCACCACCACCACCACCACCACCACCACAGCATCACCACCACCACCGACCATGCACGTGTAGCTCACGTGCGCCCGCGATGCACCGCCAGGGCCCCGTGAATCTGGTGCAGGGCGACAACTGGGTCGTGTACCACCTGTGGAACAGGAAGCTGCACAGGTTCGAGATGAGCGTTCTCGACCTATTCGAGCCGCAGATGGACTGGCAGGAGACCACCTTCTCCCCTCGCACCGCCCCGCTGCCTCAGGTCTCCCGCGCCTCTCCCTTCTTGGCCAAGAGGAGACCACGCTGACGCTTCCCCCCCCCCCAATCCCTTGGTCGTGTTGTAGGTGGTCTCCCAATCGTACGTGTTCAACAGTGGCATCAAGGCGATGGCCACCACCAACACCGCTCGCGGTCTCACCCAGAAGCAGATCATGGGTACCTCACCTTGTTGTGTCTCCTGTGTGTTTGTGTGTGTGTGTGTGTGTGTGTGTGTGTGTGTGTGTGTGTGTGTGTGTGTGTGTGTGTGTGTGTGTGTCGCACGCGCGTGTGCCCCCCCCCCCAAATCGGCTTACGGTGGTGCGTGCGTGTCCGTCCGTCTGGTTAGTGGGGCTGAGCTCGGACCGACTGCTGGGCATCGATAAGCGATTCGTGGATTTCCGTAGGAAGCCCAAGGAGCTGCTCACTGAGGACGACAAGAACGAGGGCGTACGTTTGCTTCGCAGCAGTTTACATTCACTCTAGTTCGACTCTTCCTCGCCACTTCACCTCACCTCACGTCTTCCTTCTCTCTCTCGTGTGCCGTGCTGCGTTTCCACAGGTCATTCCCTACGTGCTCGAGTTGAACTTCCGCCCCTCCGACATCTTGAACCAGAACAACACCGTACGCCTCCCGCCCTTGGGCCCCGCACGACCTGCGTCGCGCCAACTGACGATCGCAACAAACCAAAAATCAAATCAAAACAAAAACAAAAACAAAAACAAAAACAAAAACAAAAACAAAAACAAAAACAAAAACAAAAACAAAAACAAAAACAAAACGACAGATCTTCGGGCTGCGCGGGATCCAGACGGCGCCCACCTACCTGGAGTCGACCTCACTCGTGTTCGCGTGGGGCGTCGACCTGTTCTACACGCGCGTCACGCCCTCTGGCGCTTTCGACATGTTGAACGAGGTATCCCTCCCATGCCCTGGGTAGAAGTAGAGTTGGCGGCGGCCGTGGGCCGAGTTGCTGACCAGGTGATGTGCTACTCGTGTCCCGAACAGGACTTTGAGTACTATCCGCTGCTGGCCACGGTGCTCGCCGTGGTGGTGCTGACGGTGGTCACGTCGTTCCTCGTCGCGAGCAAGAAGCTTCGAGAAGCCTGGCAGTAACCGACGCCCAGGCCACTCTTCTCTACTCTCCTCCCGTTCCCCTCCCCCCGCCCTATTTATTGCTAGCGAGAGCTCTTCCAACTTGACGACCTACCTACGCACTCGCAGTCTCTCTGTCTATCGATTTACAAGAAGAGGGTGGGGTCTTGTTCGTCGATGCCGAACTCGCGGTAGAGATCCTTGACGGTACAGTTGGCGTTCTCGGCCAGAGCGCCTAGTAACTGGTGGGCCCTCTCCTTGGCTTCGTTGTAGGCGTGGAGGGCTTGGATCTTCCGCAGCCGCAGTGCCGCCAGCTCCTTCTCTTGCACCGTGTTCTGCTCTGCCACCTTCATTCGCTTCGCCCTGCGCTTGCATACACGTATGTTTTACACACCAATGCTTCAGCCGTGTGCGCGTTTGCGTGCTGTAGAGGCGAGGTCCAACTACGCGTACGGTGGATCAAGCAGCTTTTCGCTCTGTTCTGAAGGGGGAGGAGTAAGGGAGCTCTCGTTCTGCGCAGAAAGTCGCCACCTACCCAAGACGATGCGATCCCTCTCGCGACGAAACCATTCGGTCTGGTCGACATTCATGTACGTGAGAAGGCAGCGTCTTTCTCCACATTCAGGGAAGGGCTAATGTACGCGGCGCTCTATAATCTGTAGAGCCTTCTCTTGGTTGGAGAGAGCTGCGTCGTATCGGCGGACGCATTCGACGAGCTTGGGTCCCGGGTAGTAGAGGATGTCGTACTCACGTGGCGACGGTAGAGGAAACCGCTTAGCGCCAATATACTGCTTCTCGACCAGAGACTCCAGCCCGAGTTGCACTACGTTGAGTTAGAACCAAGAGCAAGACGATAAGGTGAGACTGTGGTTATACCTACGAACTGGGACGAGTCGACCTTAGCTATGATGGTCTCTCGTATCATCGGACTTTGTTCCTTCATAACGACGTCGAGTAGCATTGCCTCGAAGTGCGTAACCGCCTTGTCTTCTGTCAGGGTTGCCAGAAGCCTCTCCCACAAAACAGTCGGTTCTTCCTTCGACATCACCGCCTCTACTTGCTTCTGCTCTTTGTAAGAGTGTGCCTGCTTGCCTTCCGAATCATTAAAATCTTGTAAGGTGGCGGCATCGCTGTTCGACGAGAAAAAGGTTTATGTCGACTGCTGCGGGTAAAGGTTCACTCCTCCGCAGTGAGCTGCACGGACCAACCCGATGCGAGACTGGCAGCGACGTCGCGCAAGCGCTCCATCACCGCAGGACTGAGCTCGCGGTTCGACGTGAAGTGCGACTCGTGTATCGCTGCATGACCGTAGCGCGCGCCTGAGCACGCCGTACAAACCGCATGGTCGGTCAAGCTGAAAGAGCAGAGCAGAGCAGAGCAGAGCAGAGCAGAGCAGAGCAGAGCAGAGCAGAGCAGAGCAGAGCAGAGCAGAGCAGGGCGGATGAGTACCGGCCAGAGCTCCCACGATTACGGGACAGTAGTTGGAGGAGCCAGCAAAGACAAGCGACGGATCCAGTGCGCTGTTGAAGTCTCGGCTGTGCTCCACGAAGTAGAGCGCGGCCCTCAGCACGTCGGGAGCGAAGCCTGGCGTGGCGTGAGTTAAGGGCAGGTTTCACAAGCGATTAGAGGGAGGAGGCATGAGCACCTCCTTTATCCAAGTTGCAGCGATCTGTGGTGGCTGGGTTGAGAGCGGTGAGCACCTCGCGCGAGGCACGCATGCTTGCGAGCAGCTCCTTGGCCTGCGAAATAAAGGAGGTAAATAAATAAATAAGAATGATTTAAGAGCAATAAACATAGTAGCCACGACGTTCAGCCTACCTTGGCAACGGCGTCGGGCCACGTCGAGCCTCTGATGAGTTCGCGGCAGATGTGACTCACTGCGATAGCTGTCTCTACCGCGATCGGATGCACGTGAGTAATCTCTGACTGCGCGTGTACAAGTGAGAATGGATGATCAGAAAGAGCGAGAGGTGGATGGCGACATTGGGAAAAGACCTCGCGTCGTGTGATGGCGGCAAGGTCGTCGTCGGCAATAAAGGGGGCCATGGCGAGCGCCGGGCAGCGGTGCGCGGCATTGCAGCCGGCGCTGTGGGCTACCAGCTGGGTGGCCTCTTCCACGCTCTTGCCGCTCCGCAACGCCCGGAACACCGTCGCAAACGTGAGGCCTGTATCGTAGGCCGTCTCTGCACACCACGGCCCATGTGGTCAGTAAGAGCGCGCGCAGACATCGAATGTGAAGGACGCCCAACCAGTGTCGTGTGGTGGTCCCATGTGCCAGTTGGCGTAGCGGCGGACCACATCGTCGCGGTCGAACTTGCCCCGCTCTTGCAGTGACTCGGCAAGGCGGATAGTCATGCTTGCCCGCCGAGTCAAGGGGACAACTAGCATCGGGATCTATTATAATCATTATTTTTTTTCTTTAAAGAAAAAATTAAATTATGGGAAAGAGGATATGAATGGGACCGCCGTTCTTGTCTCCGGCCGCAAGGCCATAAAGGGCTCCCTTCACCTTCTCCTCCAGTTTCGCGGTCGTGCCGTCTTCCATGTCGTTGTGGTGTTCAAGGAAAACACCATTTAAACAATATTAATAGCCCACCTGGAAAATTAAAGAAAAAGGGTGTGCTAAGACTAATGGAAAAAGATGAAAGGAGATTCGGCAAGGGGTGCGTGTCCACCTCCAAATACACGATGAAGACCACCGAAGCCACCTGCTTGTGAGTGACAACGGTAGCGTCACAAAATCGATTGAGGATGGAGAGCGCAACAAGGCGAGCCGACATTCTCCCCAGCCAAGTGAACCCGCCAACGCCAACGTGGGAAGAGCTGGTCGAGTTGGAGAACAAGTTGACATCTGTCTTCGGCCCGAATCTCGATGACATCTTTGTAAGCGGCACTCTGCCAAGCTCGCAGAATCACTTGCCCTCTCCACGCACCGTCGATCCCAAGCGGGCCGGCATCAACCTCTCCATCAGCGATCCCAACACGCCACGCTCTGGTTCGTGCCCCCCTCCTCTCCGTTACGTGGGCCCAAACCATGCCTGCTAAACGCGGGCTCGGTGGCCACACAGCAACTACCGAACTGAGGGGGAAGGTGCTGGCGGCGCTCAACATGACGCCCGAGGAGCTGTTCCTCGCCATGCAGGGGGCCGAGCGCGATCTGGTGGCGGCTCCCGTCTCCAGCTTCCCCTTCCGCCCGCCCGTCAGCACCCACCTCAAGTGCTCGTTCTCCGTCGGCGACATGCCGGCCATCAGTGAGATCAAGTCCACCACGCCGGCCACCAGCACCGGCAGCAAGCGCACTCAGGTCGAGACGGGCGCCCGACCCGTGCGCAAGCTCAGCTTCAGCGACTGGGAGGCCGTACCTCTCCTTCACCCGCTCGTCTATCAATCACGCCACTGATCCCTCCCTTCGCACGGCACTCGCTGTTTGTTGTTGTTGTTGTTGTTGTTGTTGTTGTTGTTGTTGTTGTTGTTGTTGTTGTTGTTTGTGTGTCTTCGGAGCAGCGACGTCTGAAGAACATGGAGAAGTTCTATCACATCGCCGGAACGCCGGGACTGGTGGCGCTCAAGCTCGCCGTGCTGAGGGACGACAGCACGCCGGTCGAGCCAAGCGAACAGGGCCTGTTCGCCTTCCTCAACACGTCGAACAGCATGGCCTCGAGCTTGGTGTCCAACATGTACGCCCTATCGGCCATGCTCGCTCCCGTGCGCGACACTGTGCGGCTGTGCGCCTCCGCCGGCTGACCTCTCCCCCAATTGAGAGCAGCTCTCACACGGCGGAGGACAAGGAAAAGCTCGAACGACACGAACGCTCGCAGACGTTTTTGGCTCGGCGCTCGAGCTGGCTGGACGTGACGGTCGCGCAGAGCGCTGCCCCGCTCAGCCTGCACACCTCCACCGATAGTGCGCTATCCCCCTTCGCTCGTATCTCATTTTCTCACCCCTTTTCTCACCCCTTTTCTCTTCTCGGACCGCAGGCCAGGAACTGCCCGCCATCGGCCTTGCCCATACCGTGAACTTTGCGGCGGTGCCGTCTTTCATGACCAGTACGTGGACACACCGCCTCGCAACCTTGCCCTTTGTGCGTGCGTGCGTGCGTCTCTGACGCGTGTGTTGTGCGCTGCTGTGTGTCGCGGTATTCCTGTATATGAAACACCAGCGTCGGAGGAGCATCGCATAACTAGCCGAAGGAAAATCACAAGCACCATATTCCGGCAGAAGAAGCCGTCCGTCAAGATCGCGGCCAACACCGTAAAGCGGACGCCGTCGGAATCTTGTCTGTCGATCGAACCGCGCTACGTGACCGATGCTCACGGCGCGTCGGTGGCCGAGGACTCGCTCCTGCTCCCCGCGTTCGGCTTTCGGTTGGAGCTGGGCACGCCACTCACGCCTGAGCAAAGAACCGAGGTACCGCCCACGCCTATCCTCCCTGTCTTTCTCTCTTCACCCGCTAACGAACAATAATATAAATTAAATAAAAATAATTATATAAAAATAAATATGCAGTCCTGCAGAGCCGAGAATCTCTGCTTGCTGGGCAAAGACAACGACGTCCCCTACTACAAAGAGTATTTTGTGGATCGGAACGAACGTACGTGTGCTCTTGCCGTGACAACGCCCAACATTAGTGGTCGCGTATGCTCACACTTGCGTTTTGTGTGGACGTTATCGAAACGGCAGCCCACGTCAACCTTTTGGGCTACGACCCAGACGTCGGCCCCATTTCAGTCACCAGCGAGTTGCGGTATGCCCGTGAGGCCCTCCCTCGTGTCACAATAGCTGCGCGCATTCGATTTCACATGCATTTCTTATTATTTATTTTTATATATGTAAATATTGTTTTTGTTTGGGTTGTTGTTCTTTCGACCAGGGAGAGGGATGAAGGCGATCGCAATCTGGTTATCATACGAACGAAGAAGGGAATAGCGCGAACTTCGATACCATCCATGTCATCCAGCGCCGAGGTGACAAAGACCCTGCGGTGCGTGCTGCGCCGCAAGGCTTGGCCTTTTGGCCTTGGACGCTAGCTCTCTCTGCGTGCGTTGAGTCACTGGTCTTGACCTCTGGTCGGGTGTGTGTGTGTGCGTCACAGGGTACAAGAGCCCATTTTGGCCAACGCCAAGTTCTCCAAGGTCAAGGACCCGGCGCTCGTCACGGACCTGTTGGAGATGGAACGAAAGATGATCCCCAAGAACTACAAGTTCGGTATCCTCTACGTCAAGGACGGGCAGACCAAGGAGAACGAGATGTTCGCCAATGGCACGCACGCACCCTCTTTCCTGTTTCACCACACGACACGACGCGACGCGTCTCGTCGGTGTCGTTTTGGAGCTGACCTCACTCGCTCACTGTTCGACCAACAGTGGACACCTCCCCCGCCTTTGAGGAATTCCTCGAATTCTTGGGCAACCGGGTCGTGTTGCGAGACTGGAAGGGGTTCCGAGGCGGCCTCGATGTGAACCGTACGGCCTCTCGCCAGCCAGCGCAACGCAGGCGCTTGGCCAGGTCGCGCGATGGAGGGAGGGTGGATGTGGAGGATGATGTTGGGGACTGACACGCGGTCGGTCGTGCTCGCGTGGTTGGCTCCCACGGCAGGGGACTCGACGGGAACGCACAGTGTACATACCACGTTCATGAACTACGGGGTGATGTTCCACGTATCCACGCTCCTACCCTTCAACCCCGACGACGAACAACAGGTGCGCAAACTACAAGATTCATTTGTTTAATTATTATGATAGTGTTTTTAAATACAATAAAAATAAATAGAAAAAGGAAGTGAGAAGAGTTGACTCACCCCTCGCTCGACAGCTGGAACGCAAGCGACACTTGGGCAACGACATCGTGGTGATCATCTTCGTCGACGGCCCCACGCCGTTCTCTCCGGGCCTTCTCAAATCAGAATTCAACCGTAACCAACTCCCCAGCTCTCCCTAAACCGCATCTTGATTGGGCAAGGTCTTACTCTTTCATTGGACCATCGCTTCCAGACACGTTCGTCGTCGTGCAGCCGCAGCCATCGCTTGGTGGCAAGACCCAGTACAAGTGCGTCGCTGCGCCACTTGCTTCTCCACCAACAGGCCACGTGGTCTTGGACAAGATGAGCGCTCGTCTCACTCACTCCTCGTTGTTGGCGCTTGCGCACCCGCAGGATCGGGTTTGCCGACAAGGTGGGCGTGCGACCCTACGGGCCCATCTTGCCCGACCCGCCGGTGTTCCAGAAGTCCAACGCCTTCCGTCAGTGGCTGATGACCAAGCGTACGATCCCGAGCCAGTCTGTGCTTGAGCTTGTGCTCTTCTTCGCCAGTCTCACGTGCATGTCGTGGTGGCGTGGATTGGCTGCTTGATTGTAGTGGTGAACGCCGAGCGAGCATCGCTGCAGGCGCCGGGGTTCAAGGGCAAGATACAGCGCACGCGCATGCTCCTGCTCAAGGAGATGATCGAGAAGTACTGCAAGAAGGACATCGTGCCCCACGCCGACTCCTTTACCATGGGCTAACGGCCATTCATGTTCTACTTTCGTTACACACAACAACCGCGCCACAACTAGGGAAGGTGCCCGTAAAAGAACAAAGAGCCTTTCATTTCTATTCTCCCAAGTAATCAGATTTATTTATTTATTTATTTATTTATCCAGCGATTTATGTGCCGGCTCTGTCGAGTCGACGTTCCGTCGGTTCAGCGATAGCTCCTATAATTTGTACGCGGAATTTCTTGCCGGCAAACCTTATCCTTCCGCAACGCAAACGCCTGTGCATTCCGCAACACTGACACTGCCGTACAGGAACCTCCGCTAGATGGGGTGGTGAATGCGCGTACAGCGAATTCTCAACCCAACGCTGACATCTCGCAATTGCACATCCCGATTTGCTACTATCCACAGACCATCACCAACAACTGCATCATCTACTCTTCGCCGGATTGGACAGTACTTAGTGCAACTTAGAGGAAGAGGATTTGCAATGGATGCCATGGAATCCTCGCCAGCTGTGCGCCGGCAGGGCACCTCCACCTCTGCGGCGGCCAGTGAGGGTCCTACGAGGACACTTGAAACTCTTCAATTCGACAATCTAGCACTGAGATCGCTTCCCATCGATCCAGTACAAGAGAACTTCCCGCGCAAGGTGCTAATGCCCTCGTGCAGATCTCCCTGTCGGCGAGCTGACCATGGCCATCTGTCAATCTGCAGGTGCCGAACGCCTGTTTTTCGCGTGTGAGCCCTACGCCGGTCAAGGACCCCTTCACAGTGGGAGTGAGTCTACCGGCTCTGTCGCTCATCGATCTCGACCCGGCCGAGACCAAGAGGCCCGAGTTTGCCGAATATCTGTCGGGCAACAAGTGCGCACTTACCTCCTCTTACGCATCAGCTGATCTCCTGTACCCCTCCTGCTCACCTTCACTGTGACAGAGTCCTGCCCGGAGCCGAGCCTGCAGCGCACTGCTACTGGTAGCTCACCTGCCGGGTGCACGTTCACGTCACCTCCCATACACTAACGCTCTTCTTGTCCTTCCTGCACTCAGCGGCCATCAGTTCGGCTACTTTTCTGGCCAGCTTGGGGTTCCCTTCCCTCACCCTTCATCTCACGGTCTTCCCTCGGTTCTGCTTGCTGGCTTGTATTGACGCCCCCCCAATGCATGCTCTACTCGCATAGGACGGTGCGACCATGTACCTGGGCGAGGTGATCAACAGCAAGGGCGAGCGGTGGGAGATCCAGTTCAAGGGCGCGGGCAAGACGCCCTACTCCCGTACCGCAGACGGCCGGAAGGTTCTCCGCTCGTCTCTTCGCGAGTTCCTTTGCAGCGAGGTTCGTGACACGCTTTCTGTCACAGTAGTCGTAGTTGTGACGCCTTATCACGATGACGGTAGCTCATCTCAGCACGACGGTTACTTTGTTGTTGTTGTTCTGTGTGTAGGCCATGCACTTCCTGGGCGTACCGACCACTCGCGCGGGCTCTGTAGTGTCATCGGAGACGCATGTGGTGAGAGACATCTTCTACAACGGCAACCCGAAGAAGGTAGCCCCTCGCCTTCCTCAGTTAATGTCTCGCTCCTTCATAGACAGAGTCTCACACAGCTGGCTGCGTGCAAACCTCGCCCCGATGCAGGAGCGAGCAACGGTCATCTTGAGGATCGCGCCCTCCTTCCTTCGCTTTGGCTCCTTTGAGATCTTCAAGCCGCGCGACCCGGAGACGCAGCGGGAGGTACTTTCATCGCACGGACTGGCCTTGACTGGCCCAGTGGCTCTCTGGTTGTCTCACGCCACCATTTGCCTCCTCTCGCGATCTCTCGCTCGCTCGCTCGCTTTCTTGTAGGGACCGAGCGTCAAGAACGTCAAACTGCTGTTCAAGCTGCTCGACTATACGATCGAGACCTTCTACCCTGACGTCTGGCAGTCCACGACCGATGTCGAAGCCCGCTACCTCTCCTTCTACCAGGAGGTCGTGCGCCGAACGGCCAGGCGAGCACCTCCCATCTATCGCATAGCTTGCATTCGTTTGTTGCTGAAGTCGTCCGCTCATTCGTGATGGCCGACTACATGTAAACAGGCTGGTGGCCGAGTGGCAGAGCGTGGGTTTCTGCCACGGCGTGCTCAACACAGACAACATGAGCATTCTGGGTCTCACCATAGACTACGGTCCCTACGGCTTCCTCGACTTTTACGACCCCGACTTTGTCTGCAACGGATCAGGTGCGTTCCACATGCTCTACTCCTGAAGCGATGGTTGATGTGAGGCCTCCTCTATGAACGAGAAGGGCATGGACTCAACTACCTGCGTGTGCACTTGTCAGACGACGGCGGTCGGTACTCATACAAGAATCAGCCGGAGATGTGCCACTGGAACTGCAAGAAGCTGGCCGAGGCGCTGGCCATGGCGATTCCGCTCACTGACTCGGAGCGGGAGCTCGACCGCATTTACTGGCCCGAGTACTACAAGCACTACAACCAAAAGATGCGAAGCAAGGTACGCGCGCACCTTCATGACCAAGAGCGGCCACTTCGAACACAACAACACGAGCTGATATCTGCCTCTCTCGCGCTTTTACTCGGGTGTAGCTCGGCCTGCTGCAAAAGGAGGAGGAAGCCGACGAGGAACTGGTCAAGTCCTTCTTCGACGCCATGCAGGAGAGCGGGGCTGATTTCACCAACTCGTTCCGCGGGCTTGCCCGTGTCGCCATCCCATCGCCGGTAGAGACCATCACCGAGAAGAACGAGGACGAGGACGAAGCCCTCACCTACCTCCTCCAGCAAGGCACTGCTCCCTTTGCTTCTGCACGATCGCTCGAGCGGTCACCGCTGATGCACACCTGACGGGCGGCGTGGGCCGTACGAACAGTTTGCAGTGCCGCGTTCATGGCCAAGCGAGACGGGCCATCGATTCCAATGGAGACGCTGCAGATGATGATCTCGGTCGCCCAGCAGAACCCGATGATGCTCCAGATGTTTGGCATGACGCCCCAGAAGCTCATTCGCGAGATCAACAAGCTCAAGAAGCAGGAAGAGCGCGGCAGTGCCGGCAACGCCGACTCCACCAAGCGAGAGAACGACGTCGCAGTGTGGAAGGCCTGGCTCAAGAAGTACAGGGAGCGCTTGCAGCGTGAAGTGAGGTAAGCTTTGTTATTATTATGTTTAATCATTTTTTACATTTTTAAATTAAAAACAACGAACTCATCACTGTTTGCTACATCAGCGGAGAGAGCGAGGAGCAGGTCAGAGAGCTCAACGAGAAACGCGTGCAGACGATGAACCGGAACAACCCCAAGTTCGTGCTGCGTAACTACATCGCCCAGAACGCCATTGAGAGAGCGGGTAGGACAGGCCTGGTCCTCGTTGCGAGCCTGCCCAGCGGTCGGTCTCACACACATGGATGTCGTGGTGGCTGCAGAAAATGGGGACTTCTCTGAGACCGAGCGACTCCTGACTCGAGCCCTCTACCACCCCTACGATGACCAAGGTAGGCCTGGCCTTTGCTCTGCTTTGGCTGGTGTCCCCCCGCACGTTAACGTTTGTTGCTGCGCGCAGACGACTTGGAGCTGTCGGAGAAGTTCGCCTACGACGCCATACCCCCGCAATGGGCGGCCGAGCTGTGCGTCACCTGATCTTCGTAAGCACTTCCTCGCTCCGCTCTGCGGTCCCCCCTTCGACTCGAGGCTCGGCCCTTGCCTAGGCCTCGAGGGCGGTCTTCCTGCTTGCTTGCTTGCTTGCTTTGCCCGATGATGATGTCGGACGAGCAAAGGAAGGCGACGGCTGAAGGGCGCCGCAGAGGCTCTACACGCGGGAAGTGCGCGATGCCGCCTTTTCCACAACCCACACTAGGTATGCTACGCTTGCAATCACACCACGCGAATGCCAGCCCCCCCCCTTGCACGCTGGCCTCTGTTAAGTTTCGTCCTCTCCTTTCCTTCTTCTCTCCTAGGCAGGGCGCGAAGACGGCCACATGAAGAGGGGGTCGAAAAGCCATCAACCGGACCGACCCATCTCTGAACCGCCCATCTTCCTACCCCTCCTCCCTTCCATTTCTCTCCTCTCTCTCTCTCTCTCTCTTTCATTTGATCCATCGGCGAAACACCAGCCGAAAGGCTTCAGAGCGCCGCCCGCTCGCCGGCGGACTGCGCCAGGCGTATCGCCGAAAGAATGATCTCTGCCCATAAATAATCGGAAAATACAAAGGCAGCAAACAAATACAAGTAGATGGAGGGTGAGATTAACAAGCAGTGGATCTATGTCAAACGGCCCGAGGTGCGCGGTGCACTACCACTTGTTACTTGGCGGCCAGGGCAGAAATTAACTGCGCCCCTGTTAGGGAGAGGTGACAGAGGAGCACTACCGCCTGGTGGAGACACCCGTAGCCCAGCCGGGTGAGGGCGAGGTGCTTCTGAAGGCACTCTACATCACTGTCGATCCATACATGCGCATCCAGCAGGTACGTCCACGTGGCTCATAGCCTGTCTTGTTTGTCTTTCCCTAACACTCCCCTGGCATCTTCAGGCCGCCACCAACACCTGGGAGGCCCCGCACCCACTTAACAAGGTGCAAGGCGCTGGTTCTGTGGGTGAAGTGCTCATCTCCAACGTACACACCCACCCCACGCCTTTTCACACGCACACCAGCCTCACTGCTACGCGATGTCTCAGGACACGACGGGCAAGATCAAGAAGGGCGACATCGTGCTGAGCTACGCGGGCTGGCAGACCCACGCCGTCGTGTCCGCCTCTGCCTGTCGCAAGCTCGATTGGGACCCCAAGGTATACCACTTCTCGGCTTCTCCTCCTCCCTCTCCCGAACGCACTGCTCAACCAAGGCGTCGGTGGCCAGGTGGCGCCCTATTCGTACGCGCTGGGAGTGCTGGGCATGCCGGGGCGCACTGCCTACTTTGGCCTCTACGAAGCCGGGAAGCCCAAGGAGGGCGAGACTGTGGTGGTCTCAGGCGCGGCGGGCGCCGTCGGTTCCATCGTGGTCCAGGTAAAACAGCGCGCATTCCCGTTGCCCAGGTTTAAGGGTAGGCTGCCGTTTGGCTGAGCGTCTGACTCTTTCCAACGTCAACCCACAGTTGGCCAAGATCAGAGGCTGCCGTGTGGTCGCCATTGCAGGCAGCGATGATAAGCTTCGGGTCCGTGTGAGAGCCACTTAGCTCCCTCTACGCTTCAGCTTGGCTCACGATCAAATCTATTGGGTGGGGCGAGCGCAGTGGCTCAAGGAAGAGCTGGGCGCCGATGAAGTGCTGAACTACAAGGGATGGAAGACTCTAGACGATGCGCGTAGGGCGCTGGAGCAGGCCTGCCCCAAGGGCGTGGACGTCTACTTTGGTACGACATTGTTGCCACTTCGCCGACCGCTTGGACCCGTGCCTACCATAGCTCACCCCTTTGTGCCTTTGTTTGTCTAGATAACGTGGGAGGGTTTATCACGGACGCCATCATTCTGCATCTAATCAACACCTTTGCGCGGATCGTCATCTGCGGACAGATCTCGCAGTATGAGGGCCACCTTGACAACCCTCAGGCACGTATTTATTTAGGAATTTTTTATAAAATTACGAAATTAATCAGACCGCATTTTGCTTGGCGGCGGTTTGACTGATGACCTCTTCCTCTTCATCCGGCCAGTTGGGTCCTCGCTTCTTCCACCGGATCCTCTACACTCGCGCCACCATTCAAGGCATCCTTGCCCGAGACTACAACGATCGAATGGGTGAGATGCTCCAACAGATGCTGCCCTGGCTCGCCGAAGGTTTAAGTTCCCTCTTTGTTACGCTCGCAATTGGGACACTGACACTCTCACGCTCATCTGCGCAGGCAAGCTCAAGTACGCAGAGACGGTGATCGAGGGCTTCGAGAAGCTTCCCTCTGCACTCAATTCGCTCTTCTCGGGCAAGAACACGGGCAAGCTCGTGGTCAAGGTGTGAAGAGGGGTCTTTACAAACAAAGTTGTTGCATGATTACATGAGGAAGATAGCACAGAAGAATAGAAATATGTTACAGCTTTACCTCTAGTACTCATCCTCGTTTGAGGTCGCTAGGACGACATACAGCACCAAAAGCAACAGCACCACATGTAGAGCAGCGAACAATCGCACGTGGTTTGGCCAGAGTCCGATTCGGAGATACGTCTCATCCTGTCGGCCATCTTCTGCTTTTCCTCTTGGAGCAAACGTTGCTTTGCATCTATTGCGGTGAGCAGATAGGGAACGGTTAGTCCCAACAGATTCTGCCGCTCGCTCGGCCTGTTGAGCTTGAGAGACGTACCTGATTCCTTCTTTCTCACATGTCGCTTGTAGAGAGGGCTTTTAAAGAGCGCTGTGAGTGAGTCGGTCTGCATTAAGAGTAATATACTCTTTTGTGCTCTGTTGAATAGGTCGGCCGTTGCAAGCTCTGCCTGCTCCATCTCCTACATATAGAGTCGCGGCCCCAGGTTAGCACCTCCTGTACCAACTACAGTCTTAAAGCGAGGTCGGTCCCGTACATCGGTCGTCTCAGCAATACTCAGCATGAAGTTGGCCAGCGGCCTTTTATCCTGGCTGCTCAAGTTCACTTGCAACTCGGCTCCTTCGGCTATGTATCTGGTGTAAATCTCTCTAGCCAACCCTGCCCTTTCAGCGGTGGGGCAGGCTCGGTACTCCTCCACCGCTTGGTAGAACTGCATGTTTTCGTAGCAGTAGCTCTGCTGAAGGAACTGCGTCCATATCTCCCTAAACTCTGGGTCCTCTAGGAGGTCGATGAGCTGAGAACTTGTCTTCTTCGGGAGGAGAGGGGCTTCCAGAGACATCTCAGTCCTCCCGGTGGTTATGTGCTTTCTTTCTTCGCAAGATAAGCAGCTTTGTGTCAAGGGCTTGGCGCCAACCGTCAAAGCAAGCTTTCTGCCTCCCAACAAAGAAAATGCATACAAAAGATAGCACAAAACTTGAAGAGTCCTAGTCGTTGCCGGTGTTTATTGAGATTATCTCTCGCTCGATGCCAAGAGCGCCGTCTTCTCTTGGACTAATGCCTTCAATTGTGTCTTCTTGGCTTGCTGTTCGAGCTCTAAGGTTCCAAGAAACGTTAGAGCGCGTCGGGGTACCAAGAGGTTTCCAACTAATGCGCGATAGACGTACCAATATGCTTCATCTGCAAGGAGAAAGTGGCCATGTTCTCCCTCAGCGCAATCCACCCGTTCAGCTGCTCGTGGATCTTGGCGTTCATCTTGGCATTGTAGGCTTCTTGTTCTTTTTTCATGTCACGTATCGTAGCTGCAGTCCAATAGAAGTGGTGTTACTCCAACAACATTGACGAAGGCGGATAGGCAGCTGTACTGAGGCACTGTTTTTCGAGCGTTTCAAGCTCTTTCCCATGTTGTATCAGGAGGGAGTGCCTGTTCAGTGACAAGCCAAGCTTTAGTAGGCTTACCCAACCAAGAAGACAAGAGGACACAAACCTTTGCGTATCTCCATCCCACAGCGTGGTGAGGTGCTGATTGATGCCACTCAAGCCTTCGCAGAGTTGCTTGTGCTTGCGCTCATTCTCGGCTACCTTTTCGTTCAAGAGTTGTTGAAGCGAACGCAACAGACGTTCCATTTCTCCGCTGCTGTGGAAACGGTTCAGACCAAGCAATCTATCAGCGGAGAGCGAGAACGTACGGCTGGATTATCGCTGGAGCTGCAGAAGTCGAAACCACTGCCTCTAACTTGCTGCCGGAAAGCGGGCTTCGAGTCTCGTTTGAGGAAATGGAGGTCGAGCTAGTATCGAGCTTCTTACGCTTCGCCTTAGGGGAATTCTCCGCATCCCCGAGAGGCTCATCCGAGCGTGGTCGTTCGCCTTTTTTCCTCTGCTTGCGCTCACCTAAACGCTGGGGTGGTTCTTTTGGCTGCTGCGGCTGGTCGTCGTAGTTCGGCTCCTCACTCAGGACAGACTGGCTCGTGAAAAAAGACTTCCTTTGATCATAGGCAGCCGGTGAGACTTGTGAGAGGGTGCAGACAGGCCGGTACATGGTCGCGCGTGACGCTTTCCTCTTCACTCTGATGCTGGCACTGAGGTTTCTCGCTTCGAACTGCAGTGTCCTATTAGTGCCTTCCTTAGCACGGCCGCCGTCAGCGCTACGTACTGCGTGTGGGATGATCGTTTTCTGCACAAGCAGTAGGTCCTCGGTAGACTTGAATTCGACTTCCAGGATATGGCAGCCTCCTGTCAGTGGAATCTAACGACATATGCAGCGTCCTCTTTCAGGGATACAAATTGCAACGAAGCATGCGTACTAGCAATACTTGGCCTACCTCTGCCACAAGAAAGGCGTTACCATCAAGCTTCCATCGGAGTTGACGAGAAGTTGCTGGAGACACGAGAAGAGAAAAAATTAGGTGACATTGGATTCGAGCAGATGAGACGTGCGCGCTCGTACCTTCAGTGAGGGTAATGATTTCATAAGGAATGCGCACGGTCTGAGACCCAGGATCCGGAAACAGCTGATTGGGGCGGATTAGCAACTGACGCAATGACATAGCCATGAAGATGACGTACCTCGGGAGCGCTGCAGAGGGTTGGGTTCAAGTAAAATGTGACCGCCAACTCACCAAAGTCTATCCAACTTTGGGGCACATGGACTCCATTAAGGGAAAGCCTTACGAAGGGAAACGAAAACACTCTGCGACAAGACGTGAGTAGCCCTTGGATCAGCCCAGAGCATAAAGTCACGGACCAGAGAAGGAGGATGAGGTACCGCCTCCTTTCAAGAGAGCCATTTAGAAACATCAAGAAGGTTCTCGTAGTCTAAAAGTGAGATTGGGTGAGCAAGATCTACAATAGATACGTGGCACCGGTCACTTACCGCTTGGAATGCCTTGGCCTTGACTTTGTCCATTTCTTTGACCAGTTGCTCCTGCTTATCCAGGATTGGCAAGAGTTGACCCGGTGTCTGGTTGCGCGAAAGTCGGTAGAACACCTCGAACAGCAGAGCTTGCGTGGTATAATCTACAAAGGCCGTTGACGATGAGCATAGCATAAAGCGACAAGAAGGTAGTGCAAGGCGGTCGTATGCCTTTTCCCGCCTTGATCATTTGGAAGATCTTGGTGCTGCACGCAGATCAACGTGTAGTTTAGAACTAAGCAGCATTAAGGCTGCACGAGTAAGAACAGGAAGCCGTACAGTTCATAACGAAGGTTCATGTGCGATGAGAACAGCATTATGTTGTCCTTGCCCCCTGTGAGCAGAGCGTTCACGATTTCTACTGCAGCATCGAGCACCTCCACTTTGTCTTTCTCCGCAGCACCCTTTAGCCAGGCGTAGGGAGCGTCAGCGTTGGTCTCCGAGGCTAAGTTGAACTTGACCAGACTCCAGATCGTCGACATCATCTCGCGGCCGGCAGCTTTCTTCGCTGTAAAGAGGAAACGCGTAAGATCGGTGCAACAACATCATGCAGGAGCATACCATTAAGCGAGGACGCGCCGATCTCGTATATGGCCGAAAGTAAGTCTGCAGTCTCGTTAGTATGTGAATCGACGGAGAGTCCAAATCCACAAGAGGTGGGATACCCTTCAAAAGCTCGACCACCGCAGAAGTGAAGGTGAGGGAGCTGATATCGGTGAGCATCTTGTGGAACGTGGGCAATACTGCGCGAGAGTGTCATCAAAAGGAACGAGTCGCGAAGAGGATAGAGCATGGTACCTCCGAAGCAAACGAGCGCACGACAGTTGTCAGGCTTAATGGCCACCTCTTGCACCAGCGACAGTAGCAAACTAGTGAACATGTAACGTTAATGAACAGTTTTGGCTCAGAGGCAAGGTGATGAGTACCTCGATTCTCGATATCGATGCGCACTGAGTTCCTGCAACGTGCACACCCGCGTGTTGGGAAGCCAAACGGGACATGGAGTGGACTGGGAGGAGATACCCTTAGCAAGAGCGTGTTCTGGACGGAGAGAGATAAAACGTGAGCTAGCCTGTATAATGCGAGAAGGACAGGCTCGTACCAGGCCGACGACATGTTTCTTCGTCACAAGTTCATCGTTCTTTGCTTCCAAGAAGGCGCGTACATGCTCTTCGATCAAATCCGGAGAGGACGTAAAGAGGGCGTGTAGATTCTGATACAGCCGTTAAAAGTGGCGGATGAATCCGGAATAACAACCACAACACATAACATGCCACTCTTACCTGCATGCAGGCACCTGGCGAGTGCGAGACAAAGGCGTGTAGATACGCCACTCGACCTACTGCACTCACCAAGCCCCATTTGCCTGCGCTTGCAAAACAAAAACAAAATAAAATACAAAGAAACACCACGCGCAGCTGGAGGAAATGGTTTTTATCAGGTTTATTTGGCGCGCGGTTTCATCGTCCAGCGTATCATCAGGAATTTGCCTAGCAAGCTGCACGGCGTGGCGATGTTCCCCGCAGAGACGCCGAGTGGTGGCAGAGGTTGTGGCCTGTTGGTCTTAGTATCCACCCCGTTTGATGACTCGTGCTCGTCGTCGGGCTCCTCGTCTTGACACCACAGACTCTCCACAGCCAGCAGGAGATCCCAGTACGGATTTTCCTCTCTCCGTCGTCTGAGAAACTCTTCTTCGCGTTCTCTCCTTTCTCTCTCTTCTCGACTACTTCGGTCAGCCTTCCGCTCTTCCAGCTTCAAGCCGCGAATCCCACTGGCCCCCGATCGCTCCCTGGACCGCGTCTCAATGCTCATGATCATGCTTCCTCCTGCCCTAACTTCTTCCGTCTCTTCCTTTCCTTCTCGCATTGTGTAGCTGCTCCCCACACGGCTTAGCTTGGCACTTGGAGGCAGTTTCTCTTTGTCACGTTCTCTCGTCCTGCTCTCGCTCCGTCCCTCTCGGTCACTGCTCTTCTCTCTTCGCTTTCTCTCTCTTGATTCCTTATCTCTATCGCGCTCTCGCTCTCTGTCTCGGTCGATTCGATCGCTGCGCGAGCCTTCTCTTTCCTCGGTGCCTCTCATCGTACGAGGTCTGTCTCCGCTTGATCGATAGGGTGACGTGATTTTTGGTATGCTGGTTCCTGTGGGTGTTATTCGTCGATCACGGGGGATGTAGTCTTTATCGTCCCTTATCCTGTCCGAGTCTCGTCTTTCCCTATCAGGGGGCGTCTTTTCAGACCGTTCAGTGCAGCTTCCCGATCTCGCTCCGGAACGCCTATCCCACCTCTCGCTCCTCTCATCGCGCTCTTCCCGGTGTCGATCAGTTCTGAAGTATTCACCACTTCGCTCCAACCGAGATGAGCGTGGTGGTTGGTTGCCAAAGTCCTCCGCATGGAGGATATCGTCGTCATCTGCGCTTGACTCCATCCTACCCTCTGTTTCGGAAAGACCATCTGAGTCGTAGCCCCTTTCCTCCCGCCCCCTAGAGCTTGGCTCCCGCCTCTCCCTCACCTTTCCACTTCTGGAAAGCATCTCTGGGCTACTGGGGTCGCTTGTCAGCAGTCTCCCCTCCTGCCTCCTGAAGCCTCCACCTCCTCTTCTTCCTTCGCTAGCGCCACCCTCACCCCAGCTTTGTGGTGTGTCGCCAAACATTTAGGATATGCTTGTCGTCTATCTATCCCCAAACGCTGTCTCTATTTTCGAGCAATGCCCAAACACGCGCAGCGCTCGTTCACCTGCAACTTCCCGTTAACGGGATGACGCGCCAATAGCCAAAAATCACATTTTAAAATACAGCTGAACAAAAAGGTCTCTACGGCCGTGCCGACACACGCCTCTTTGAGAGAAAGATCATCTTGGGACAGGGGACCGAGAAGGAAAGGGACGACAGTTTGAGAGGCAGAGAGAAAAGAGAAAGAAGACAGAGGTGAAGAGTGAGTGGGGATGTCATGTGGAACCTCACTCGGACGCACCAGCTCGTCCTGCTTCTCCTATGTATCGCCATTGGTCCTGCGTATCTGATAAGCAACATCCCCACCCCACAATCCGATAAACTCAACGATCTAGGTGAACGTACACACGAAGCCCCCTCCCTTCTTTGCAACTACCCCACCCCTGGCCTTCCTCCCTCCAAGGTACCCCGGCTCTTCTACGCCCAGGCAGGGGGCGATCATTCACGCCTTTCTTTCTCTAGCCTCTCTTGCCACTCCCCTATTGCAGCTACTTGTCCGAAACCTCCTGCTGCACGACTGCTGGATCTACACATGTAGTTGGCAGCTTTCTCGATACCTTCGCCACCTCCTTCTCTGTCAACAACGCCACGGGAAGCGGGGCCGACGATTATGAGAAGTGTCGGAGTGCTTTAGAAACCTTTGCTTGTGGCCGCTACTGCGCCCCCCAGCAAGCGCTCTACCTCGATGAAATTGAGAAATCGTACGCCATTTGCCGTCCATTTTGTCAAGATATCTACGCTGCATGCGGCAATGTTCTCGATGCCAAGACCAGAACTACGATTTCATCGCGCTACCCGACGTCAACGAAGTTTTGCGAAGCGCAGAGCTTCAACAACTTCTCCATCGTCGTCAATCCGAGCGATCTTTGCTATAAGGGATTCAGGCCAGATGCCAGCGCGTCTCATACCCACCTCAGAGGTGTTGGCTACTGGCTAAGCGAGAAGGGAGTTACGGACGTACAGAACCGCTCGGGCGTCCCTAACACCGAGTACTGCTTCGACATCCAGCTCGAGGACTTCTACGAGAACCCGAAGCAGGTCGGCGGCGACTCAGTGGTCGTCCTCATCAGCAATGCCAGCGCTACGGCAGAAGAGCTGGAGGTCACGGACAACAATGATGGCTCCTACTCGACATGCTTCACCTCCGCCACAAGCGACACGTACAACCTCGGCTACTCCGTCAACGAGAACGACGTCATTTCGTTCACCGTCGCCATTGCCAACACGTCTTGGTGTCCTCTCAAGGGCTACACTCCACGGCCTTCTGACATCAGCCTGCCGTGTCAGGGGTCTTCGAGCGCGCCCTGCTGCCCCGAGTTTGCCACCAGCTCTTGCTGCAACGACAGTACGCCCACCTATGAGCTCATTTTTAGGGCCACCCGCTTTCTCAATCTTGCCTCACAGGCGATACCGCGACCATTAAGAACTACGTGGTGAACGAGCTCGAGCCAGTGTTCGGCAGCAACGCCGAGTGCTTCGCCAAACAGCAGAAGCTGCTATGCGGCCTGTCGTGCGATCCCAGGCAGTCGGAGTACGCGAACGTGCAGGGCAGTTCTCCGAATCAGGCCACCACGTTCTTCATCTGGTATCGGCTCTCTCGTCGCTGTACGCCTGCTCGCTCGTTACTAACCTCAACCTGTGCTACACCAGCGAATCCTACTGCGAGGCTCTCTATGCTGATTGCGGCCAAGTCGTGATCACCAAAAGAGGGTTAGTGGTGTTAGGCGATACCGTTTCCGACATCTACCACACCGCTGACGCGTTCTGCCAGTCTCTGGTTCCCTCCTATCTGACCGACACGTCGTTCGTCGTCGCCGGAGATGGATCCAGGGTAGGCTTTATCCCGACCAAACGAAGCTTCATCTGCCCTGACACATTTCCTCGCAGACGTGCTTCAGCGCATACGTGCCTCCTGATGCGTGCCAGAGCTCGGCCTCCGGCTACAACAACACCGTGGCTGGAGAACAGGGATCGTTCACCATCAATACGCGCAGCGTTTACGGAGCGGCCCTCACCGACTCGCAAGGCTACACCTGGACAGTCCGCCTGAACAGTACGTCCTCAGCACCTTCCATGGCCAAATCCAGCCGGCCATCTCTAACCTGTGTGCATTGGCGTTCGTCTGCAGACGGCAATGGTGTACTGGTGGAGGGCAGCGTCATCGATAACGAGGACGGTTCTTTTGGCGTGACCTACGTGGCCAACGTGTCGGGCTACTACACCGCCGAGGCTTACCTCGTACCGTCAGGCCAATCCCCTGCCCAGCTCTGCCAGGTACGACCAGCCGTGCTCGACCGTACCATTTCTTCGCTGCGTGCTTGGCTCACTCACGCTCTCGCCGTAATCAGTCTATCGACGTGGCCGTGTTCCCTTCGGCCCCATCGCCGCCCAACTACCTCGTCTATGGCGAGGGGCTCTACTCGGGCTATCAAAATCTGCCCGCCTTCTTCACCGTTCAGGTCAGGGACCAGTATGGCAACAACATCACCGACGGCGGCGAAGTGCTCCTTTTCGAACTGGTACGCAACAAGACCGGCGAACAGACCCAAAACATCTCCTACATCGACAACTTCAACGGAACCTACAGCGTCGTCTATGCGGCGCCTCTTCCTGGAGCCTACAATTTGACGATCTATGGCTCTGGAGGCAAGGTGCTCGTGAACCAATTTTCGATCTTCATTCTCCCAGGTGCGGCCTACTCTCTCCACGCCACTCCACTAGGCCGCACACGGCTAATCCTTTCTCTCCCTTCTGCGCTCGCAGTCGACGCCTGGAGTGCCTATGGCAGTGGCCTCACCTTTGCCGCCGCTGGCGAGACCGCGAACTTTACCCTACAGTACTACAATCGTCTAACAAACCAGAACGGTACCCGGCCCAGGACGCCACCGTTTGAGGTACGAGCCCGCCTGCATTGCGGGCATCAGTGGCTAACCTCGCCCCGATACGATGGCCGTTCGTACAGTTTGACTTCCTCTTCCGAGGTCCTGGTAAGGTCACAGTGGAGAACGTGGTGGACAACGAGAACGGCACCTATGTTGTGTTCTGGTCGACCACCGTTGCGGGTAAGAAGCGTCCTTTGTCCTGCCGCTGCAAAGCAAAATATAGCAGCCTCTCATATCTGTTGCAGGCCGCTATCGCTTGGACATATCTGAGCAAGTGAGCGGGATCGTTGTGTCCAACAGTCCCTTCTTCCCTCTGGTCAACCCGAGCGTGTTCGACCCGTCCAACTCGACTGCCACCGGTACACCTCGCGCATGCGCCTTCCTGCACCAACGGTGAAAACTGATAGAAATCGCCTCCCTTCCTCGCTTCACAGGCGACCTCACTGAACTGAGCGCATGCGAACTGTCGGACGCGTTGGTCCTCATCACGGCGCGGGACCGCTTCGGTAACCCCCTCAGCTATGGCGGCCTCCAATTCGATGCGCGCTTCAATGGCACCGAAGCGAGTGTGATCGGGTACGCGATCTCTCTCGAACACTCTAATACCGCGAGTTAGTTATCCTTGGCGCTAACACTTCATATCGTCGCCTTTACCAGCCTCACCGACAACAACAACGGAACGTACTCGTTGCTGTACTACCCGACGCGCTCTGGGATCGTGAACTTGTCCATCAGCTATGGAGACACGGAGATCCTCAACAGCCCGTTCACCATCAACATCGGAGTCGGAGGTAAGTCCCTCGACTCGCGACCAAGTTTTGTTGTAGTGCGCGTGCTCACGTTCCTCCTCCTGTCAGATCTCGTCTTCTCCCCGTCCAATTCTACCTTTTTCGGCAGCGGGCTGGCGCCAAACCCTGTCTGTACCGCCGTCAGGGAATTCACCATCCAGGTATGGCCGCTTTGCGTGAGCTCTCATCTTAATTCTTCTTATTATTAGCATTATTATTTTAACTGATCAATGGGGGATATCAATCACAGGCGACCGACAGGTGCGGAACGCTCCTGCCCGAGGGCGGCCAGACGTTCAACATCAGCATTTCAGTTACGACCAGCGGTGGAGCGACGTTCAGCGTGCCCTACGAGGTCGTGGACAATGCCAACGGAACCTACCGGTAAGCCTCTGCTGCGAGAGGGCACACGGTCGCTGTCCTGTCGCTGACCCCTTCTGTCTCTTGCGCAGTGTCTCGTATTCTCCGACTGTGTCCGGCACCTATGTATTTGGAGTGGCCGACTCCTCAGGGAATCAGTTGGCCGGAAGCCCCTACGCTGCTGGCCTGTTCCCACCGGGTATATGCACGCCTCAATTTCCTTCCCACCCTTCACTTGAACTAACCCCGGCACGCCCACGTACCTCAGGTGTGACCTCTGCCCTGATGACGACCGCATCGGGCCTCGGCCTGCGTATTGGTTCGCCGTCACACGCCAACACTTTCTACATCTCGGCCCGTGATCAGTGCGGCAACATTCAGCTATCACTGTTGGACCAGTTCGCTCTGGGTGCGTTGCCACAGCCGCGCCCTTGCTTCCAACCGTTTAGTTAACCGTTGGTGTGTGTGTGTGTGTGTCCACCTCTAAAAATACCGTCCCTGTCTGAACCTAGGTTTCGAACAAAACGGCATCACGTTCTCGTCCGACTGGTTTGCCTACAGCGTGAGCAACACGTCGTATCCGTACAAGGTGGAGTATTACGCGGCCGCGGACGAAGATGTGAGCATGTCGGTCCTACTGGTGCGAGTGACCCCTCCCTCACAGACATGAGGCCAGTGCGCTTACACTTCCTTCCGCTGCCTCGACAGGTCGGAAACAACTACACGCACATCAACGGCAGCCCCTTCACGGTCATGTTCACGGGAGGTACGTGACCTCCAACCATCAGTCGGCCATGCCTACCTCCGCACTCACCGCGTCATCACCCCTCCAACGCAGTGCCATGCAAGCCCGATTGCGGAGCGTACGGTGTGTGCATCAGCGGGCAATGCCAGTGCAAGGAGGGATACTCGGGGACCAGTTGCAATGCCACTGGTGAGTCACGAAATTCATACATACACCCGTTCACTGTCACCCGTTCGGCTCACATGACCGTTCGTTGCATCCGCAGTGCCTGCGCCCGGCCTGCAGGACATCCGCTGGAACAACCTGGGGGCGTTCGTCTACATCATCTTCGATGCGCCCACGGACATGGGCATCACGGTCATGGGCAGCCTCAGGCGAGGCGTGCCCAATCTCCCCGACAACTTCGATTGCGACCTTTTGCTCCAGTTCACCACCTTTACCGTTTACCAGCTCGGCTTGGGTACGGCGCAGAGCTTAACAGCAGCCTCCCCCTGTCTTGATGGTTGAGTAGCCAATTGACCTTTACTCCGCACGCGTGGGTTTCTCTTTGTGTGTATGTTTGTCTCAACAGACTACTATTGCTACTGGGAGAGTGACAGAGTGTTGGTGGCTGTGACCGGAAGAGATGAGATGCTGAACACGGGCGATGTGGTCATCATCAAGAACAACACCGTGCGCGCCAAGTGGGGAGCCTCCGAGTACAGCAACGGGCTCGAGGGCGTCCTCAACGCGCCGGAAAACCCCCAGTCCCCGGTGGACCGCATCGAGGTATGTAATCGCTGCGTTCGGTTCGCACAGCATTAGATGCTCACCATTCCCTGTCGCATCGCAGGCCCCTATGTTCGTGCCGTTGTGCCTTTCAGAAGTGGAGCTCGACTCGAGCGCATCATTTGGTTCGGCCGGTCGGGACTTCGTCTCGGCGTCCTGGCTTGCGAACGGGGAATACTGTGCGTATCCTTTACCGCCACCGCCATCTTACGATCGGGTGCATGCTCATCACCGCTTCCTTCCGCAGTCGCGGGAACGGACACGCTGCAGGTCAACACGTCTTTGTGGACTCAAGGCGAGCCCTACACCGTTTCGTTCTTCAGCTCCAACATGTATGAGGAATCTGGTAACGCCAGCGTCGAGGTACCGTTACCGCTCGAACAAACGCAGCCGCATGTGCGTCCGTAGTGTGCGGTAGCGGGAGCCTGACCTGTCCCGCTGTGTTTGGCCTCGCCTCTGTGTCGCGGTCCACAACAGCTGCGCCGAGTGGGTGCCGACATCCCCGAGGTGAGGATCTTGGGCTCGCCGTACGTGTACACGACGCCCGACAAGCCCGTCTACATCAAGGGACAGGCCACCACGCCCTGCAGCCAATCATCGGGTGAGCGCTTCCCCCAATTTGTGTTTGTTTTAAGAAACTGTGTGGCGGAAGGGTTCTGCTCATTCCTTTCATTCCAACAGACTCGCTCTCCTATTCGTGGGTCCTGCTGGCGGCCCCCGCCGGCGCGCCCCTACTGCAGCTTGACTCGATCCTGTCATCTACGATGCACCTGTACATTCCAGCCAACACCTTCAGCGCGCTCGGCACCTACAGCCTGCAGTTCACGGGTACAATGCATTGCCGCCTGACAAAAGAAGAACAAGTTATGAATGAGTTCCTCACCCGCCTTTCTTGCCCCCGCTTACCTCGCTCGCCAGCGTCGAGGAACGATAGCCTCGGCCCGCCCTACGAGAGCTACGCCCTGGCCTTCGTCGTGGTCCAGGCGTGGACCGTGAACGCCATCATCGCGCCGGGGGACCGCGAGATATCTCGCTTGAGCCCCCTCGTGCTTGACGCCTCGGCCTCCCTGAGGCCCGGCCAGCTCGCGGCGGACATGCAATACGCATGGTCGTGCTATCCCCAGGATGAACCGGACTCTGCGTGCATGAGCCAGGAGCTGCTTAAGGAGTACCTCGGCACCTCGCCCACGGTCGAGATCCCCAGTTCGACGCTCAATCCCGGCATGTATGTCTTCAACGTGTCCATCTCCTACAACGGAAGGCACGCCCCTCCCCTCGCACCCCAACGTTTCCTCTTTCGCTTGGATAGCTGCTGGTGGTGGTCTTGGGAGTGGGTCAACGGCTGATGGCCTCGAGAACGCCTCTATTTAACCCACGTAGGAAGAGGTACCCCGTCTTGGCGGAGCTGACACAGGACGACTTCCCGACGCAGTGGAGAATCGTCAACGTGAGTGTGGTTCATCAGACTGTCCCTCTGGTTCACGTCGAAGTACGCACGCAGCTGGTGTTGGTGATTGTGGCGAGGGATGCGGGCTGCTGACCCGTGCTGGCTGTCGTGTCCGCAGCCGATAGAGCTGGGCGAGGTGAACGCCGAGGACTCGTTCGTGCTCACCGGCTGGGCCGAGTCGCGGGCGCCCATTATGTCCTACGAGTGGAGCGTGGATCCCATGTTCGAGTCCGACTTTGACGAGCTCATCCTCACCAACCGCTCCTCGCCGCGCCTCGTCGTCAAGGGCGGCGTCCTGTCCCCCGGCATTCGCTACAAGTTCAAACTGTCGGCGACCAGCCGCCACGGAACTGGTGCCCCTTTTCTTTCTCTTCTTTTCTATTTCTCTTTTTTTTATCACAATTGCTAACATTCAATCGTCGTTGCACTGGTAGGCTGGAACACGCTGGACGTGCTGGTGAATCAGCCGCCGCTGTCGGGCAGCTTCGAGGTACAGCTCGTGGAGGACAATCAGGAGCTGCCCTACGTGCTCGCGTCGTTGAACGCGCCCTTCTGGGAGGACGTGACACTCGATCAGCCCTACGGCTACCAGTGGTTCTTCACCACGCAGCGAGGCCGCATCCCTCTCGTCGTTGAGCGATCCATCAAGCCAAGCCTGCCACTCGTTTACCTGCCGCGCGGCTTCTCCAATAACATCCAGGAGTTGGTCGTGCGAGTAGCCGACGGGCGCGACGGCGGCTACGAGCGAAGCGCGCCCGTGCCCGGCATCGCCTCCTTCACGTCGTCGGTGTGCTCCTCTGGGGTTGATCAAGCCTGCCAGATCGCGCTCGTCCAGAGGTCCGCTTCAAACACTGTCTTGTCACCCTGTTTGCTCTCCTCTTTCTCTCCTCTCTATCTCTATCTCTCTCTCCGAGCCGACTTCCTGGTTCTCACCACGAATGCGCTTTTGTCACTGACATGACGCGACAACACAGTCTGTTGGACAATGAGCTGCAGTCGGCGAGATCGCGCAAGGACATCGACACCATTCTCCAGCTCTACAACGCTATCTATGACCTCATCAATCAGCAGTTGGAAACAATAGACTGTACGACCCACCGCTAATTTCGTGCTTCCCTGGCGCCATGCTCATCGTCTTCTTATAATTCTTTGCGCGGCGATCCAGCTTCCATTGCGGGACAGCGCAGCGATCTGCGCCAGCAGCTCTTTGACACGCTGTCCGTGAGCTTCGCCGCACCCAACACTTCAAGCGGCGTCGCCGCCAAGGTGCGCTGTGCCCCCCCCCCCCGACCCACTCTATCTCCGGTGCTCCTTTGGCTTAACTCCTCCCTGTGTTGGCGGGTTTAGGCGTACCTGCTGCTCGGGCTCACCGAGGTACCGGAGGAGGTGACCGTGTCGCTGGCGAACGATATCCTCGGCGCTATGCTGCCCCTGGCCAACACAGCCGACTCCGACACACTGGGAGTATGTCTGCCCCGCCTCGTGGTGCATCGCTCTGGAGATACTCACGCCGTGCAAACCTCAGACCATGACCCAGATCCTGAGCAACCTGCTGAGTGCGTCGGGGTCGGACAGCTTCTTGAGCACGAGGATCTCCGCTCCATCGAAGAGGACGGCGACGCCGAGCCAATCGTTTGCGGCGCTGTTCGACGCGGTGCTGACGGCCGTCGCCGATGGGATGGTCCGGTCGGCCGTGCCTGGGCAGCAGGCGACCGAGACGGAGACCACCCTATCCAGCTTCGACATGCTCAACATTCCCACGCCGGCCACCAACGGCAACGTGTATCTCAAGAGCGAGCGAGGTGAGCGTCCCCACTGCTTTGCTTGCCCAACTCCCAAGGACTGCAACTAACAGGCGGCGATGGCCACTTGGCTGCGTGCAGTCTTTGTGCGCGATTTGCCGTCGTCGCACTACTATGGCGGATCGACGCTCGCCTTGCCGCACGCCCTGGCCGCTGCGCTCGGCGCGCAGGGCGTTGACGTTGTGGACCTGAGCTATGCCGTGCTCGCGGTGAACCCGTCCACCAACACGGAAGCATCCCTCCGGTACGGCTGCGCACCGGGCCATGTTCGATTCATGCGATGACCCGCGCTAACGCGGTCGCGTCGTCGGCCAATAACAGAGTCAACTCGGGCGTGGTGAGCTTGTCGGTCAAACACGACGGCGCTCTGGTTCAGGCCAGCAACCTCTCGCAGACGATCAACATTTCCATCCCGCTGGTGCAGCCCTACTATGTCATTGCACAGAGAATCGGCCTGTCTCCGTTCGCTCCCGCTCCCGCCGGTTCGGCCACCTCTTGTGTGGGTGAGTGTGGGTGTTTCTGTCGCCTAAGCGCTTTCATGTGCGCAGTTGTGTGCGCCGCTTGGGAGAACGGCGACTGGACCTCGACGGGTTGCACTCGCGATGACCAGGGCTACGATGCCGCGCCCTACACGATCACCGAGTGCAGATGCTCCTTCCTCTCCTCGGCCTACGCCACGCTCTACGAGTGGCCCGCGCCGGCCGTGTCTGCGGATCAACTGCCCTCGCCGTCGCCCGCCGTAGTGGACGCTTCAACCGCCGCGCTCAGTGACAGCAACGATCCGTTCCTCGAGTTGGACCAAATCGTGCTGCTGGTCATCTTCGGTGTCGTGGGTCTCATTGTCATCTTCATCATCGTGAAGCGCATCCACTACCAGCACAGCAAGGAGTTCCTGGTACCGACCAGCCAGCGGGAGCTCGCCTTGTGGAACAAGGAGAGGGGTAACGATCTGTACCACGTACGCTTCGCCCCTCCCCACTACTCCCCCCCCCCCATGTTGCTCTCCTTGGGCTGGCGTTGACCACGATGCATACTCGTCGTGCCGCGCCACAGATCCCGCAACCGCCGGTCACAGCTATCATGGCGCCGAGGAACGAGCCCAACGATCGAGGCCGACAGCCGTCAAGCCGGAGGATCATGATCAGCCCGGAGCAGCGTGACGACAATCCCTCGCGCAGGCACTTGGACGACCGTTCGGAATCGGAAAGCTCTCGGCGCTCCAGGTAAGATCCTTTATTTGTTTTCCATTATTTATTAATTTTTTTATTTAGTTAGTTAGTTATTTCGTGATTTTGTTGAAGATATCGGCGCTCACACCAAGCAACCTTGGCCTAGCAGGTCGCGCGACAGGAGCTCGCGACGAAGCCGAAGTCGCGACAGCCGCACCCCGCGGTCTGGATCGGACAGTGGCTACAGGACACGCACGTCGAGAGGCCGCTCGAGGAGCCCGACCGACGATTACCAGAGCAGCGACGGCAGAAGGCGCAGCCGGTCGCCATCTTTCTTCTCTTCCAGGGAGTCCTCGTACGCGCGCGGCCCGCCCATCCCCGCTCCCTGCACCGCCGCCTCCATCGCTCACCTCACGCGCCAATTCAGGTTGGACAGGAGAGAGAGGTCCGTCACGCCGTCATCGAGAGGGGAGAGCAGGGACAGGTCGCGTTCGCCCGACCGAGGCAGCAGCAGACCCCGCTCGTATCCGTCAACGCGCGTATCTGGCTCCTCTCGTTCACGCTCGCGTTCACGCTCGCGCTCGCGTTCGCGCTCCTCTCGTTCGTCGCGCTCGCGGTCCGACACGCCGAGGTACGTGCCCACCTGCCTGTCGCTGCCGCTACACCGCAACTCACCACCGCTCCCCCTACGATCACTGTGAAACGAAGCAGATCACGAGAAAGCAGCAGGGGCAGGTAGCCGCTGGGGTTGGAGAGGGAGGTAGCGGCTGGGGTTGCTCGTGGCAGCCAGAGGGAAAGGTTGGCTGTTTTGTTCAACAAAAAAGCAAAGGTTGTGAGAAACGGAAGAGAACATATAAAATTATTAAAATTATATACCCAAACCAATCGGATCCGCTTTACGTGAAAAGGTAAGAAAGAGATTCGCCACCTTAACAGGTGACATTAATCACGGTCACACGTTTCACCGGTTCAGGAAGCGCGGAGTTGGTTGAGGTCGTGCTCGGTAAAATCCTGATTTCGAACTGGTCAAGCCAATCCCTTGCGCGGGAAACCACTTCATGGAAATAGTAAGTGGCTGCCGTTATAACTTCCTATTCTGGGCGATTACCGGGAAGCAGACAAAAGGCGCACGGGCGCAAAAGTCCTTTATCTTCTACTTCCAAGCACACGCACAGACAAAACAAGCATGTCTTTCCTCAACGTCACATGGCCCGGAAATGGTGGAGCCTGCTGGGAGCTCTGGAAGTGCAGCCCCTGCTGTGGTGACCCCTGCAATTTCGCTGACGGCCTCTACTGCTGTACGCCACGGACTCCGCCATCTTTTTCATTTGTCTGTGTAGAGCGCTTTAGGCCTTGGTTCTTCTGTGTGATGGTCATGATACGACGTAGTTCTACGTCGTACGTAATTGTCGGGGACGCCGTTTGACCCTATCTACTCCTGATGTTACAGGCCTGACCTGGTATTGCTGCGGCCCCTGCAACCTGGGTAAGCTCTGGTCCAAGACCCTCGGCCAGGAGTGCCACATCGTCAACCACTTCCTTCCGGCGTGGTGCTTCGGCTGGTACGCTGCCTCTTCCCTTACTTTTGGAGCTCATCGTGGATCTCATAATCGGCTTTTCGCAGTTTCGTGGCCCCCATCGTGCGCCACAACCTTCGCCTTGCCGCTAACGTCGGTGCCGATGACCCCATGAACTGGGTTGGCGATTTCCTCTGCGCCTGGTACGCGCCCTTCTCAATTCCGATCCGGTAAATGAAAGTTGTTGAAAGATGTACCTTCGTTTGTATAGGTGCTGCGGTCCTTGCGCCACTGCGCAGATGCTCCGCACCACCGACAAGCCCGACTGGGATTCGATTGGTGATGTGCTGGCCAACGGCGTGCGCGTGTACGTCGAGCCCTTCAAGATGGTCAAGGCCTAAGCCGCCTTTCTTCTCGATGCGCGATAGCAAAGATTAGCCCCCGACGCATCGTCTTATAAACTCGTTGAGGGAAGCCTGTCACACGACGTAGTGAATGGCTACCAAACGAAATAGCATCGGTTTCATTGTACATTTTGCGATTCATTTCACTTTCCTTAATCTTGGTTACAGTTGCTTCTTTGTTGAGCGCGCAAAATGTGTTGACTGGCGGTAGGATGTGCCGTGGAGGTAGTCCAGGAAGTTGAGCGTGCCAAAGTTGACGTTGAAGTGCTTGTGGTGTAGATCGTGCTCTTCGCTCGTGATGAGGGCATACCGCCCATACCTGGGCCAAGGGGCGCGCTCTTTAAATTGTGTTCGGTTTGAAAAAAAAATAAAAAACTGAACCAGCATGCGCACCCGCTGTGTGAGGCCACAACAGTGCAGGTGGCGAGGAAGATCCAGAAGTGGAAGGTCACAGGATGCGCGCCCACGATAATCGCAGGCAGAATGGCTGGCGGTGATAGTTTAAGATTAGATCAGCCATGAGGTGAATGATGGTCGGGCCAGTACGTGCAAGGTTGTTCGCCACCACGTGTTCAGCCCAATGAACGTACTGGGCAGCAGGGGCAACTGGTGCTATGATGAATGAAGCGAGATGAGCCGGATTTAATCTCATATGGAAGATTCAAACGCACCGGTGTAATAGTGGTGCAGCTTGTGGACGTGTTTGTAGAGCCGTGGGTGATGCATCGCGTAATGGGAGTAAAAGAAAAAGATCTCGAACAGGATCAAGATGGCTATGAACTCGAACGCAAATCGGGCGATTGTGAGCTGCTGATTATCATTTCCAGGCACAATCGAAGCTGTCGCTGCCATCTTACTTATCCAGGCGAACGCTGGAGGAGGACAGAGAACTTGACTGTCAGGCCATAGAGGGCTCAAAGCAAGCCCGATGGGCGCCGAGATGAAGATTTGCAAGGCCACGACATGGAGGAAATGCCGCCAGCCAAATCGCAATCGCTCTTTGTTGAGTCCTTTCTGTATCTTGAATCTATCCAACCACGGCGTTGCTCTAGGGTCTTTGGCCAACGTGGTGGTCGAGAGATGCAGCAAAAGACGGTCGCAGATGGTGAAGAAAGCCGAAAGGGACCAGTAGGACATAAAAAAGATAACGAAAGGTATGACCGTGTAGGCCAAAAAGCTGTCCACCACACATTCCCCTCCACCTTGTCCTGTTGTACTTGCGTCCTCCATCAGCCGCGTTATCATTTTTCAACCTAAAACTTCGTTCCTGTCAACCCCGTGCTGCGACTCCACCGAGAACGATGAACGCCACCCTTCGTGTTACGCAGGCCAGGGGCCGGGATCGAGCCCGTCAAAGATCCAGCCAGCCCAGTCACCGAGCATGCCGTCATCGCCAAAGCCCACCTTGCGGTAGATGCGGCCCGCCGCCTGGTCCATCCAAAAGATGCAGACCTCCTTCTTGCCGCCCTCGGTGGGCGACAGGGCCCATTGGGTGGCCGCCCGGACGAGGCGACCCGCGATGCCTCGGCGTCGATACTCTGGCGCCGTGCACACCGCCGAGATGGCAAAGTTGAAGGGCGTCTCCCTCTTCAGGTAGAGGAAGCCGGCGATGACCTCCCGGTTCCCCTCCTCCGTGTTGGAGGGCAAGACATGGATGAACACGCGGCTGCCGGGCTCCTCGTTCAGCGTACGGCGGACGTGGCGTCGGCACTCGTCGATTGGAGTGGGTGGATGGACGAACTCCTGGTAGAGCGCCGCCAGCCGTTCCTCGTCGTCACGCCCTACTTTGAACCGTCGCACTTCTCCCTCACCCTCTGCACTTGTGGGCGACGAGGGCGGCGACGGCGCCCGGAGGGTGGTCACGGTACACGCGGCAGCGGTGAGGGTCCAGTGTGGCGTCGGCCGGCGTCCAATCAATCGGCCCACGGCGTCAGCCAGCGGTTGGCTGAGCCAGGAGGGACCCATCACCCGCCTCACCGTGCCGAGCCACGCGCTGGGCACATGGCGCTGGTCGGACAGGTAGCCGGCCAAGGCAGCCACATGGCGAGCGATGGTGCTGTGGTCCTCGGGGAGCAGCTGGAGACAGGCGTCGGCAAAGGAAACGAAGATGGGGAACGAGTGGACGCGGGCCAGCACAAGCACTGGCTCGCGGGAGGCTTGTTCGGCGTTAATGGCAGGCCAAGTCGCGAGGAAGAGGTCCGTAGGGGGCTCCTCCTGGCCCGGTGGGCTCGGCTGCGGAGCAAAGGCGGGAGCCAGGAGCAAGTTGGCAGCCCAAGAGGAGTGGCGTAGGTGCGGCTCCAATGTGGCCACGAATGCCCGCACTGTGTCGTACCGCTCAACGCGCACTTCTCCCGGCCCAGTGGGTGTGGCCATCTCTCTTCTTAAATACAATTTTATCTATGATTCGATAATATCTAATTTCCTTTTGTTTTAGCACAATGATAATTCGGCCTTCTTTGTACAAGCGTCGTATGTACAGGCAAGCTCTACGACGTAGTGGCGGGAAGGGAGAAGGAGAGGCAACGCTCTCGCGAGCCCTTGGAATGGTTTCTTCACCGTCGGCGGTAGCGATGGCGAAGGCCCAGCATAAGCGCGCCGCCTGGCCATACACACACACACACACACACACACACACACACACACAAACGCGTCAGGTCGCTCTGGTGGAGGCCAGCGCGGAGGTCAAGAGGTACCTATCGGGAGCCAGATGGGAGCCGTCACAATCGTCACCGGCACCGCTGCAACCAACCATCGCGCCCACAAAACACATCGACCAGAGAGCTCCCGGTCAGCAGCGCAGACAAACCGGAGAGCATTGGGGGGGGGGGGCATTGTACCCGCGACGAAGGCGGTGGTGAGGGCGACCTTCTTGGCCTTCCTGATGCGGCGTCGTCGCCGGTCGCGCCGGTCGCGCTCGCGCCGCTCGTGCTTGGTGAGCGGCATCGGTCCATTCCAGTAGCTCACGTCGGCCAGGACCGCCTCGTCCTCGTTCGCGCCGAGGTGGCGCTGCAGCCGGCCGTCCTCGCTCGCCGAGCTGCTCAGATCGGGGTCGCTGTAGCTGCGGCCCCCGCCCCCGAGAAAGCCGCCGTAGTACTCCTCCGTATCGCTGTCGCTATCGTTGTCGCTGTCCTCGTCTTCCGATCGCGTGCCGCTGTTTCCGCCAGCGTTCTGGCCGTCCTCCTCCCCCTGCTCGTTGTTGTCGTCGTCGTCGTCATCCGACGTGTCGAATGAATCCGACGTCGTGCTGTCCCACTCCGAGAACTCGTCCGAGTCTGGCGTTCGTGTGAGCGCGCGCACATGAAAGAGAGAGAGAGAGAGAGATAGAGAAGATGAGAATGAGAAAGGGGGGAGGAACCCGAATCAGAGTCGGAGCTGCTGGGGTAGTAGCGATTCCACGGGCAGGCCTCGATGATGCGCCCTGTCGACGACCGGCGGCCAGTCAGTCAAACGACACAACACACACACACACACACACACACACACACACACACACACACACACACACACACACACACACAACAACAACAACAACAACAACAACAACACATTCCTTTGTGGGGGGGGGGTAGGCTGGGCCAGTCTACCTCGCTTCTTCTTGTACCAGCGGCCGACGCTTTTGTTGCCCTCCTTCTCCATCATGGCGATGACCCGCTTCATGCAGCACACGAGATCGGGCGGCGGCACGTAGGAGTCGAACTCGAGCATGAGGGCGGCCTTCTTGTGTCGCTTGAGCAGCGCCCGCTTGGCCTCCTTGCTCAGCACGATGGCGCTCGACGACTTGGCCCCCGGGCGCAGCTTCTCCTTGCCCTTGTCCCTGCCCGCCTGCTGCGCGCTCGCACAGGGCGCCGCCGCCGCCGCCGCCGACGACGACAGCGACAACGAAAACGGCGTCGTGGGATCGCTCATCGACCTGTTCTCGCGGCCCTCGCCCGGCGAGCACTTGCCCCCATTGGCGTCGATGCCGGCTGTCGACGACGACGACGACGACGATGACGAGCTCACGGGGAGGCCGTCGGGGAGGACGCGGACGACGCGGCTGCGGACGCGGTAGGCGGGCTGCCGATACGCGAACCGAATGCCGAACGGGGCGCAGAACGTGCGGAGAGACCTGCGGCGCGTGCCCGCGGGAGACGCGGCGCGGTGAGGCCCATGGCCGACGCGCATTGACCGCGAACGGGGAAGGCTGCATTGGCGCGCAGGGGGAGGGGGAGGGGGAAGGGGCGAGGCACCAAGACGGAAAGACGGCGATATCGCCCTCGGCGGCAATCTTGGACAGCGGCTGCATGCACAGGGAGCGACGACGCCAAGTGAGTCGGTGAGCGTGTCGACACAAATGGCTGGAGGGGAGGGGGCGTGAGCTACCAAGCGGTTCGCGCGGCTGGAGTCGGCCCCGTCCGGCCGCTCGGTGCGGAGTTCGATCTGGCACAGGTCCGGGTCGGTCGAGTGGGCGCTGACGAGCTTGAACATGGCGTTGCAGGGCATCATGTTGAGCTGGGTGGTGAAGCCGGTCTTGTTGGGCTTGTGTCGGTGCTGGTGTGGGTGGGGTTGGTGCTGCGCGTCCCCCGCGGGCTGGAGGGGGAGCGGGGTGGGCTCCTCGAGCAGGTGCACCATGCGCTCGCCGTCGTTGCCGCGCGGGGTCATGGAGGACACGCGCAGGCTGCCGTCGCGCCCGCGCCACTCGTCCTTGCGCCGCTTCTCGAGCTCGCGGAAGCGGTAGAACTTGAGCGTGGGCGCCATCAGCCGGTCCAGCTCCTCGTCGGTGACGCCCACCACCCGCTCGCGCGCAAAGGCGTTCCCCGCGGGGGCCTCGGGACCGCTGGCCGCCGCCGCCGCCGCCGCCTCGCCGTTGGACCGGGCGCCCTCGGCGGGGGCCGGGTCCTCGACCGTCGGCGCGGGCCGGGGCGCGAGCGGCCGCGGGCCCTGGCACGCCGCGCAGGTTCGGCGGGCGGCCGGGTTGAGGAGCGTGCACAGCTCGCAGCTCCACTGCACGTGCACGCTGTCGCCGGCCAGGAAGCTGTCGTCCCCATACCTGTGCATCACCTTCTTCCTGCATTTTCCGCGCGCGCGCACACAAGTATGCGTGGAATGCGAATGAGCGCAACGAGGCAGAGAGAGAGAGAGAGAGCGAGAGAGCGAGAGGAGGGAGAGAGGAGCAGGGAGGAGACCTGGAGAAGAGGAGCAGCTCCATCACGCTCATGGGTATGCCCAGGTGCTTGGCCAAGTTGGTGAGCAGGACGACCGTGATGCGTCCCATCAACCTGGTGGTAGAACCGGTGCCACAGTCGCCAGCGGGTGAGCGCATTGATGATGGGAAGGTACTGGGGGAGAGGAGGAGGAGGAGGAGGACGCAGACCTCCAGTAGCGCACGGCCACCTCTTTGTCGTGCTCCGTGGCATCGGGCCACGGGAACCACCGGTGATGCGTGACCGTCGTCTGCATTTCGTTACAACACGATCAGACACTCACCATACGCCGCCTTTACGACTGTGTGTGCGTGCGTGTGTGTTGCGTGCGTGGAGGAGTGTTGCGATGGATGCAGACCTGGAATGAGTTCAACTCGGGGGCCTCGGCATAGCCAGCGGCCGAGGTCTTGAGGTAGAGCATGGAGCGACGCGACATGGCGTCGAGGCTCTCCGACGAGGCCAGGAAGCGGGCCGCCGCGGCCTTCATGTCCCGCACGATTTGCACCTCGGCCTCGTCGAGCCTCAGAAAGAAGAAGCCGTCCTCCACGAGTCGCTCCAACACGACTGCGACACAGACCACGCGTGCAATCGCTCGTCACTCAGTGCCATACACGCACACACTAGGCAAACAGGACAGCGGCGCGCGCGCGCGCGTTTGGTCGACTTACCGGAGGGCGTCTCGAGGCTTTCGAGCTGCCCGAAGGTAAAGCGCGGCTGGTCGAGGGCGTAGTAGGCCGGATGCACGTAGAGCGGCCTCAGCTTCACCCTCGCCTCCCTCTGTGGGCGCCACGACCCCGGTGGAGAGCAGACGCCGCGTGAGAAGCGCGCCACACAGATTCGCGTCGGCGCTTGGTCGTGTGCGTGCATGCGTGCGTGTGCGTGCGGGAGTGGTTTGGCGTACAGAGTGGCGGGAGCGAACGCGCAGCATGCGCAAGATGCTGGGCTCGCGGCTGAGCAGGTGGAGCAGGCGGCAGGCCTGGGACAGCCGCACGAGGTCGACCGGCGCGAGGAAGGAGAGCACGCCCAGCAGCACCTCCTCCGGCAGATCAAGGAGCCCTATCGTCATCACCGTTTCCTCTTCGTCTTCCTCTTTCCCGTTCGCCGTCCCCGCGTCCATCTTGGCCGCGTCCTTCAGCTTCCTCTCGCCCGCCGTGAAGACCGCTACGCTCTCCACCGAGACGCTGATGCTGTCCCGCACCGCCTCCTTCCCCTTCCCCATCTCCGCCTCCCTTTGCTGCTGCTGCTGCTGCTTCTTCTTCTTCTTCGTCTTCTTCCTCGAGCCCTTCCTCTTCGTGGTCGTCATCGTGGCGGTCGCTTCCCCGTGGACCGAGCGTGACGGGGACGGCGACGGGGACGATGACGGGGACGGCTCGTCCGTGCTCGCTCCCTCGCCCGGCTCGTGCAGGGCGCTCTCGCTCTCGTGCTCGTGCTCCTCCTTGGGCCTCCTCCGCGCCTGCTCGGCGGCAGCCGTCTTCTTGTGCTTCTTGGCGCCCTTGCCCGCCGGCGACTCCGATCCGCTGCCGGCGACGATCTCCTGCTGCGGCCGCTTCTCCTCGGCGCACTTGCTCTCTGTCTCCTCCTCCCCGGCGTGGCTCGGGCAGGGCTCGGACAGCTCTCTCTTCTCGGCGTCAGAGGCGCCTTCCTCGATCTCCACCTCCTTCGCCTTGCCTTCGTCTCGCGTAGCATGCTTCTTTGCCTTCTTCTTTGTCATCTGGCTCTTCTCCTTGGTCTTTGTTCGCGCATTCGCCTTGCCTCCCGCTGCCTCGGCGGGGTTGCTGTTGTTGGAGGACTGCTGGCTTGACTGGCACGAAGATGGCTCCGCGCACTCAATCGTCTTGTTGGCGCTGCTGACCGTCGAGGCGAGGCCATCGATCGCCCCCTGCTCAGGGCCAAGGCCTGTGCAGGTCTCCATTTGCCACTTCCTGTCCTCCTCTTATGTTGGACAAAGGGGCGGGGTGGTTGTTGTCAGGGAGGCAGTCGCGAGTACAAGAAGACAATCGACCAAAAATGAGCAACCAACAAAATCAATACACCTCGTACTGTTTTGTTCGATCGAACGATGATGAAACAGCGTTGGGCAAATGAAGAGATTTCGGCAAATGTAAAGAAGTGAAATGGAAAGGGAAGTGGAAGGATGAAGGAATACCAGATGGGGAGCCGCTGAGCAGCAGGCTGGATGGTGGGAGCCCCTCAGACAATACCTCTTGCTGCACCGATAGAGTTGGAGTTTCGTTCTTTGTGGGCGACGTTGTTGTCATCTCTGCTGGCCACGATCTGACGACAGCCGCCATCCCTGCTGCCCTCGTGCGTGTGGCTTGTGCCTTGCTTGTCTCGCGTCAGCAGCTGCTGGGGCGGAGAAGGGTGAGGTCTCTCTTGAGGAGAGCAACAGGAGGCCCAGAGCCGCGGAACTGGGCCGCGCCGTAAGAAGATTGGGAAATGTTTTTAAAAATACTTTCTTTTTCGAAAAGTCGGGAAAAAGGCTCGATAATGCTCCACACGGGACCTGTGCCTTCCCGTGCGAGTAGCGGCAACTACACACCAACCCCAATAGACGTCGTAGAAATGGACAGCGAGAGATGTTGCTGTGCTAAAGGGGTAGAGAGGAGGGGCACAACTTGATGAAGCGCCGCGCCAGGGCACCATGTGTGTAGGAGTCGAGTGGCTGTACATGGCGGGAGAGAAGTGGGCTCAAGCATCAGGCCCGGACAGCTTGATGAGCTCGCGCTGCTGTTCGGTGAGTGGCTGAGACCAGAAGGCCTTCTCGGTGGGATCGGCCTCGATAGCCTCCCGCATGAGCTGGATGGTGATGCCTCGTTCCCATCGTCGCAGGCCCACGCGGCACAGCGCCACCTGGGGGTAGTCGCCGAGGTACTCCCACAGTCGCCTCTTGGCACGGACGGTGGTGGGGCGGAGGCCCTGCTCGTCCATCCACCTGATGAACTCGCCCTTCTTCTCGGCCATGACGCGCTCGTACTCGTGGCCCTCCTCGAGACTCCAGTGCAACAGACGAACCTTGTTGTTGAGAGGCGGTAGGGTGATCGACTCGCGCATGTCGCGCAGTAGAGCCTTGGCCTTGTTCCGCTGGTAGTCGTCAGCGACCACCGGCAGCTCGTCCTTGCCGGTGGCGTGCTGAGGCACTCGGCCGCCGTCTAGGAATCGGCTCTCTCGTCTTCTTCGCTTCCTCTTGCCTTCGTCAGACGCCTCTTCTTCTCCCCCTGTGCCTGTGGCGTGTCTTCTTCGCTTTTTCGAGGGCGCGTTCTCTCGCTTCACGCCCCTGTCCTTCACCCACTCAAAATCGCTGTCTTCTGGCTCTGAATCGTTAGCGCCGATCTTTTCGCGTTCTTCGATTTCTTCTGGCCCTTCTTCGTCGCTGGTTTCTTCTTGCGTGGTGTTACTGTACGCGGCGTAGAACTCGTCGTCTCCAGGTTCGCCCTTTGCAGCGACTCGTGCGCTCGCCGTACGGAGGGCAGCACTGGCACCCGTTTGGTGGGGGAGGCTGCTGCTCTCGTGCACGTAGGTGCGCACGGCGAGGCGGACTGCCGCCTGTGCGCGTTCTTCCCTGTCCGGATAGAGGAGGCAGAGCAGGTCGAACAGCGTGTCGTCCTTCTCTGGTAGAGGCCGCGCGTTCCCTGTCGTGCTCACACAAGAAGGCGCTGCAACTCGCGGGGGCGAAGCGGGGGCAGGTTGTGCGTGGTTTGCCGCAGGTTCAGTCAGCGTGTCCGACGCAGGCTGCACTACTTCGGCTTCCTCCTCGACTGTGCGCTCCATGAGTCGTGTGTGAAGTGTATCGTGTGTACGTGGTTTGTGCTACTGGGTGCCCGCGTGTCGTGTCGTGTCGTCCACCGTGGCGCGCGTGTCGTGCCTCAGGCAACTGACATTTCATAACAGGAAAGAAAAGAAGTGGAAAATGAAACGGAAAAAGCTCTCTCATTGCTGGCGTTCTGCTGCTGAAGGATACGCGAGAGCAAAAAGAATAACTTATAACTTGATAACCGTGTGGCGGGCAACTTGGGGGTAGGTGTAAACAAAAGGTAACAAACAACCGCTCATTGGGTCTTCTTCCCGCTGGTGTCGCCGTCGGTGCCCCTGACCTTGGCCACCATTAGCCGAAGGAGAAGGGAGAACCAGTAGAGGTTGAGCAGGCTGAGTGAGAGCATGGCGAACTTGTAGTAGTAGCTGAAGCAGAGATCCGACCAGTCGGTCATGGTAGGGATGCGTTGATCGATGTCCTGCCACACGAAGATGGAGTATCCGATGCCAAGCACAATCCGGAACACGAAAAACGAGGTAAGCAACAACACCCCGTTCGCTATCTTCAGGGACAGCCTGGCATTCATCTTCTCGAGTAGCCACTGGGTATTGAGGAACGGAGTGCTGGCCTCGAATGTGAGGTAGAAGCAGCCGTAGTACATGAACTTCCCGTCCTTCATGAACCGCAACCGTCAGAAGAGATGGCGCAGCATTGCATGAAGAGGTAGGGGGGAGAAGTCGCACCAGGAAGCTCAAGAAGGTGAGGAGACATGCCACCCCATGAAAGAGGAGCGGGAAGCGGAACTCGGAGTAGAAGCGGACGCAGACCACGACGTCCCACAGAAAAAAGCCAACGGCGCAGGTGATGGTCAGGTAGGCCGCGTCGGAGTAGGAAGTGAAGCTGTCGCCCTTGAGAAGAGGATCGAAAAGAAGGCCGTAGAAAGCTCCCACGAGGACGAGGGTGCTGAAGAAGAAGGACACAACTCGACTGCGCCACGGGAAACTGTGGTGCGCCGGCAGGTCGAGCTTGCCGTTGAGGAAGAAGCCCAGAATCCACCCCGAGCACAAGTGGACCAAGGTCCACACCAGCGCCCAGGCCACAACTGGCACCCCGTGCACGAACACCAGGTTGGTCCCCCTCCTCTGCCAGTCCGTCAGCGCATCCGCCCACATCGAGCCGGATCCTTCCATTGCTGTCGATTGCACAATGTGTGCGGTGTAGTCAAATTGTGCTCGCAGCGGCTATTCAATGAGCACAGATGGAGAAGCTGAAGCTCAAGGTTCTTATCCCTGCTGTTTACGGACCGGGTACGATGTGACCCTTTTTAAGGAGAGGAGAAAAGACAAGATAATAACGAAAGTGATATATTAAAAAGTATAAACCGCAAAGAGAGAAAGGCTTTGCATGGACACGTTGGTGGATAGCACGCCACTCAATTTTGACCTCCACAACCACCACAACCACGCGGCCCACGACAACTACACCCCGAGAATGAACCACGGGCAACATTCAATGGAATCGTCCCCCATGCACGACATGTCGATGCCTATGTATTTCCAGTGGAGCACAGATGTTACCGTTTTGTTCGAACGTACGCTTGCTTGGATGTTCTCCCTTTTCCTCAACAACGGAAGATTGGCAGAGCCGCCTAAATGGCTTGTGTCGAACTTCAGAGTGGCACGTGGAGTCGCCCGGTTGGTACACCGTCACCGCCGTAGCCATCTTCCTCTTGGGCCTATTCTACGAGTGGCTTATCACCTTCCGGCAAGGTAGGTCACTTCCCTTCTTCTTGGCGCTCCTTGCTCGCCTGTCTTTCGTGGCACGAAGAGTTGCTAACGGTTCGGCTTGCCTTCTGATTATGCCATCTTCTTGTGTTGGTAAGGATACGAGCAGCGAATGCACGCCAAGAGGAGAGAGGACGAGTTGAAGATACAGTACGAGGATGAAGACGTGGGCTTCGACGTGCAGGCGAGCCAGCCCCTCAAGAAGCTGCTCCGACTGACTCCCCAGCACCAGTGCGTGCCCTTCCGCTCTTGCTCCCTCGCTTTTGCTTCTCATCCCAATGGTGTGCTCTGCCTTCTCATCTCGTGGCAGGGCCAAGGCGGTAAACGACAACCTGCACCACCTTATCGCGGCTGCGTTGCATGTCGTTCAGCTTTCCATCGCGTACGTCGTAACCAGGCTTGTTGGCTTGACGTTTGGCTTTTCATTTGTTATTGTGGCTTGTCCAGGTACGCGCTGATGCTGGTCGTGATGACCTACAACGTCGGCCTCTCGGTGGCCGTTATCGCTGGTTCGTTACGCTCGCCGTACCGGTCCGCACTCTCCCCTCACCACGTTAACCCGCGTGTGCGATTGCAGGAGCCGGTGCTGGCTACTTCCTGTTTGCTCGTCTCCGCCGCACCATCGCCATCAACGAGGCGGGCTGCCACTGAACGGCGGCCACTTGGCTGCGGAATCAGGGGAGGAGAGCTCGGACACAAGGCGCGGTTTTGTACAGAAGGCCAACAAAAAGAGGGCAGCCAATGGGCACAGACGACCGTTGAAGTGAAAATGGAGGTTCACCTGCGTGGGCAAATGAGGCTGGCGGGCGAGCCTCCCCGGAGGGCTTTGTTCCACTGCAGTCCCCGGCGCAAGAAGAGAAAAAGATGAAGAAGGTGAAGGTTGTGTTTGGCCAGTCGCGCCTGCTGATTCCGTGCGGAAATGGCCAGGACAAGGTGGAGCGACTTGTGGAGGACATTAACAAACGCTTTCAAAGCCACCTGGGCAACCCCAACGTGCGTGCCAAGGAGCTCACGACAGACGACGGCTTCCTCGTGAATCCGCACGACGTAATCGACCACGTGATTGATGACAGCTCCGTCCTGGTTGCGCTCGATTACGCCACCTGGCTCAAGGCCAATCTGGCGCTTCTCGAAAAGGACGGCAGCCACAAGCTCATGCGTCCGGACTATGCGGCAGGCAACTGGCGACCACCCTACCGCTATGCCGAGATCGGCAAGCACAAGCACAACAAGATCTACGTCAAAATCGGCTCTGCTTCCGATGAGGTGGATCGTCTAGAGCTTTTCGATCTCGAGAGCTTGCACACGTTTGGCGCGAAGGAAGGCGGTCGTGCCCTCATCGCGCATAAGGAAGTCAAGGAGACGAAAGACGACCAGGCCTGGGACTGGTCCGTGCAGGTGCACTTCCTCCTCGAGAAGGGCGTCGTCGTTGCTGCCGAGCTGTCCGTTCGTACGACCAGGTAGGCTCATCCCTTGTGTAGCCTCTTTAATTCACAGATGGCGAGATTAATCGCCGCTCACCAAATTGGCGCGCAAACGCAATGACAGCGACCCTCGTCCGCAGATTGAAGTAGTGCCGATCAACGCTGACCTCACGCTTGGCGAGGTCACCGTCAAGCAGACCGCCTCCTATCCCAAGCCCAACAAGACCTACACCCTCCCCGCGCCCAAGACCGAAGGGCCTGCCTTTGCCCCCGATGACTTCATTCCCAGTACCCTGCCCCTCACCACCCCACCACACTACTCTTGTTGTTGCATCAGCTCATCATCGCGATTGTCGCAGCCCACCTGGCGCCTTCGGGCATCGTCGAAATCCCTGTCCCCGAGAATGTGGCCAAGGGCGACCTGGGGATTGAGATCAAGCAGAAGGACGCCACCCAAGCCGACCAGGTACGATACAGATGGCCTCTTGCTCACTCGCCACAACCTCGCTGACGGATTATCTCTGCCTGCCTGTCTGTCTGTCTGTTTGTCTGCAATCGCTCACCAGAGCTGGGCCAGCAGCGGAAGCTACTCCAACCTCTTCTACAACCACCTGGCCATCTTCAACCCGCTGGAAAAGGACGTGGCGATCGTGAAGGTCAAGTCCGAGTACGAGAAGGGCGGGGAGTGGGTCGAAATGAAGACCAGGTAGCCCGTCTGGTTCCAGCTGCTGTGTCCTGCTTCTGTCTCGGCTAATGACCACGACGCCCGGCAACAACCAACCCAACAACCAACAGGCTTGGCTCGAAGAGCGGATACTACCGCTACTCGTTCGGTTACCAAGACGACGGATTCGTGCTCGAGCCCAACCAGAGGATGATCCTCGCCATCGAGAGCAGCGTCCAGATCACCGCTCCGCAGTATGAGCGCGAACGGTACCAGCCCTCTTGCACGCAACCTTGCGCTGGCGTGTGCGTGGGCGTCTTTTGCTATGCTCATCTGTCCGATCACAGGAGGGCGCACCGTTCGCTTCCCTCTCCGCTCCGCATCCGCATTACGGTCGAAGACAAGGAGGGCAAGAGCTCGCAGCTCGTGATCGAGCACACCAACGAGCCGCTGGTGCTCACCACGAAGGAGTCGAGGGACAAGGCCGAAAACCGCACCAGCGACTTCTGGATCTACGCCGACGACACTGAAGCCGACGCGCGAGTGTGGATCGAGGCGGTCCATGTGCCCGAGGAGCACCGCGTTCAGTTCGCGAGCAAGCCCTCGGACAACAACCCCTATTTCTACAAGAGCAACATCGACTACTACCTCTACCTCGCCAATAAGGAGGCCAAGAGCGAGATCGAAGTCCAGGAGCTGACCTCCAAGGTATGGCGCCGATCCCGGGTTTGTGTGCACGTGTTGTGCTCACAACGAAACTGGCGTGTGGTGGTTCGGCAAACGACCAGGACGAGTCCAGGGGCTACTCCCAGAAGGCCACGGCGCTGGTGGACCTGGAGAACAACTGGGTCTACGCCATCCGCTTCGAGATCCAGACCAACAGCTCCAGCACCGTCGCCTACTACCCGCTTCCTGATCTCGCCTAAATGCATGAACATGTGTGTAGTATGTATGGTAGGATCGCCCATTGTTCCTCTCCCTTTCTTCCGTCCTCCTTCGTGAGAAAGGTTCTCTAAAGGCTACGGGGGCAACTTGGAAGAGAGTTGTATTGTTGTCATGTCAATAGGAGGGCATCGCCCGGCATTGCTTAAACCTTGCGCTTGGTTTGTACAATACTTGCGCGTCGCAGCCAAACGTTTACGACTTGGGCTTGTTGAGGAAGCGAAGCGAGAGGTAGGCCAGGAAACGGGTGATAATGATCATGCCCACCACGAAGAGAATCTGCACGCGTCGACAGCCACCAGCACCACCGTCAGCTTCTGACCGGACAACAGGCGCTCATGGGATGTGAGATAGGAGGCACGTACATCGCCCCAGATGTTCGTCTCCACGTTGAGCTCGTTCAGAATGTCACCGCCGGTGATGGGGTTGGCGCCGGCGAAGGCCGCCGAACCGGGAGTGGGCGTGAAGTTGCGGTCGCCGATGTCGAATTCGTTGAGGAGGGTCAGCTCGTACGAGTACTTGACGAACGAGATCCACCGAGCCCACCGGATCCACACGCGCAGGTTCTCCTGCCGGATGAAGAAGCCGCCAAGCAGGATGGACGACAGCACGACGATGACGGAAACGGTGATGGCCTTCTTCACGTCGAGCATGGTGGCGCCGATGAGGAGACCGATGCCGCTGCCTAACAGCGCAAATAGACACATGATGACGATGTAGAAGATGAAAGCCCCCGCGTCTGGTGATAGGTTGACCTATATAGAACGTTGACGATGGCGAAGGGTCAACCACTGCTCAGCACTTTCTGGGGGGGGGGGCTAGCTACCATCCAATAGGTGATGCAGGCGAACATGATTGGCAGAACGAGTTCAAGCGGAGTCTCCGCCAGCATCTTGCCAAAGAAGTAGGACGAGAGTCGATACGTGCCCGTCGCTCGTTCTTTGTTGAGCACGGCTCGTTCGGGAGGGACTGTGGGCCACAGCATCACCGATGGGTGGGTGAGTGTCGACAGAAACGACGTGTGGGGGTGTGCGCGGGCAGGCGTACAGGCGTAGAGAGAGTTGAACCAGGTGTGCATGATCCAGAAGAAGGTGCTGAAGAAGAGGAAGCCCGTGATATCAGGTATCTGCGATTCTGTGTGTCATGAGGGAGCCCGTATGGTGAGTGGCGACAGTTTTATAAAAAGGCGTTGGAGGCAAATAGCGTACCGACGGTGTCTCGCCTGAACCAGATGAGGCCGGCCAGGACCGAGATGAATGCGATCTGGATGATGCGCTCCCAGGAGAGGATGTCGCCCTTGCGCTGCATGAAGGCGCGCTTGGCCAGCACCCAGGTCTGCAGGTAGAAGGGCGTGGGGAACTTCTTGCCGTGCTTCATGTCCTTCACCGAGGCCTTCTCCTCGGGCGTGATCTCGAGGGGCTGGCCGTCGGCCTGGCCCTTCTTCTCGTCCTCCGCGTACTTGTCGATCAGCATCTGTCGGACAGTACGACCGTCCTTCACCTTCTCCTGCGAGCTCACCACCTCCACTGCATCGTCGCCGAACGACAGCCCGGTGAGTTGATGAAGATCAAGGTGATGAGGATGTAGATGATGAAGAAACTGGTGAGAGAGGTGGACGCACGCATGAAGTCGGCCGGGTTGTACATGTTGGGCGCGTGGAGGCCTAGGGAGTTGAAGTAGGGCAGCACCTCGCGCGCTGGCCCCGAGTATACGACGTAGCCTCCCTCGGCCAGGAGGAGCACCTTGTCGAACATCATGAACATGGCCGACGAGGGCTGGTGGATGGTCGTCACCACCGTGTGGCCGCTCTTGGCCAGCGTCTTGAGCGACACGATCAGACCGAGCGACGTCGCAGCGTCCAAACCTGGTTAAACAAGTCGAGCAGCGATGGTTAGAGCCCAGTAAAATCTAGGGGCGGCCAGCCGTTGGTGGTGGACCAACCTGAGGTGGGCTCGTCGAGGAAGATGAGTGGCGGGTTGCTGACGATCTCCGTGGCAATGTTGGTTCTCTTGCGCTCACCGCCCGACACGCCGCGCACCCAGGCGCCGCCGACGATGGTGTTGGAGCATCGTTGGAGGCCGAGCTCGGTGAGCACGTCCTCCACCTTGGCGCGCTTCTCCTTCAGGGACATCTTCTTCGGCAGCTTGAGGTAGGCCGCGTCCCGCACGGTGTTGCGCACGCTGATGCTCGGGAAGAAGATGTCGTCCTGCAGCACGTAGGCCATTCGCCGCTTGAATCGGCGGCCAGAGACCTCCTCGCCGTTGACCAGGACTTCGCCCGTCACGTTGGACTTGATTCGTCGGGCCAACACATTTAGCAGAGTCGTCTGCACGTTGACGGGGGCGTGTGTAAGTGTGAGTTGGCCACGATCACAGTGGAAACTGGGGACCACTTAAAACTGAGTGAAAAATGCGACGCCACAAACAACGAACAAGACCGCGGAAAAGTAAAGAACGAAGAAACACTCAGAACGAAGCGTTCAAGATGTTGGGGAGGGGGATGTACCTTGCCGGAACCGGTGGGACCCATGATGGCCACGACCTGGCCTGCGCGGACTTGGCCCGAAACGTGGTTGAGAATGGGGATCTCCTTTTTCTTCTTGAAGCGATCGGTGATCATGCTGGGAATGGGCAGCTTGAAGAGCATGCGCATGAGGAAGCTCTGTGGCGGAAGCGGCACGACGACCTTGTAGTTGACGTCCTTCCACTCCAGGTTGATTCGCAGCTTAGGTGGCTGCGACGAGAAGGGCACGGCCTGGTGTATCTTGGCGTACTTGGACACCAGGTCGCCCAGCTCCTCCTCCGACACACCGAACAGCTCCTCGGCCTGGCTACCGTGCCCCTCGTCCTCTTGCGAGTCGTCGAAGCTGTCCTTGCTGTGCTCGTCCTCTTCGTGGTTGTGGAAGTGGTCGTTGCTCGGCTCCCCCTGGTCCTCCTCTTCTAGGCGCACCTGTTCCTTCTGCTCGTCGCTTACGTTCTGCATCTCGACGTCGCCGTCTCCACTTCTTTTGAAGCCTCCATGCAGCTGTGGGGCGTCCATGGCTCGTATGTGTGAGTGGGGTGTGGTGCTGTGCTTTGCTGTGTTGTGTGGTTGTGCTGCTGTTTTCTACTCTAGTCGCTCTTGGCAGTGCAGTGTATCGTTTGAGTGTTGTGAGGGTTAGGTAGAGAACTGGCTCGACAGGAGCTATTTGTAGTCGGACGGTCATCTCAGCGGCTTCTCCGTTTCGGTGCCTTCTGTTTATTTCTTTCTGTCCTTACTCACCGCGAGCCCCAGATAAGACCCTCATTGGGGGAAGATAGTGGCCGTCGCCATCCGGTTGGTTCGTTGCGCCGCTGACCTCAGTCGCGACTTTTGGGTTTAATCGCCGACTTAATGGTTGGTGGGCACAGCAACTCCTGGCGATCTTTTTTGGTGCAACCCAGGCGAGAACCCACGCGAAATCCAATAACCTGGTGACCAGACTTTACTCGCCGAACACAATCACTCCGGCCATGTGCCGTGTGATCTGCTCGGTTGGCGGCTCAGTACGGAGCAGCTCTCGTCACGCCGAGCCAGCTCGTACCAAGACTTTGTAATTCTTGTCCAGAACGTCAAACCGGAAGGGTCCTGGACAGCAAATGACCAACCAAGACCACCTCTTGTGGTGAAGTGGTGATAAGATAACGCCTCTCTATGGATGTACACGAGCGGTGTTTGCCTGACGGAGGAAGATGAGGAAATGTCACCAAAACAAAAGCAAAGCAGGAAATTCGAAAGCAAAACAACAGTAGCGCCCAACAACGAGAGCCTGGAGACCCGTCTCCGGTAGGGAGTAGCAATGCTAAAGAAGGGGCGGGCCCGTTTCTTGGACAAATTTAAGTCTAGGGGCGGTGGCGCGAGCAAACCGCTCGAGGTCTCGTCAGTTGCCGGCGAAGACAACTCCTGCTCAATGTACCCCCCCCCTCTCAACAAGGCTTCTTTTTCCCACCTTTTTTGTGCTAACCTAAATATTCTCTTACGCCCAATTTATTTGATAATTATTTTTATTTGTTATAACTAAATTTTTTTCTTTATTTATTTATTTTGTTAACTGCGAGCAGGACAGAGGAGGGAGAACTGGCAGAGCACGACCTGCGAATCGGACGGACGGGTCTCCGTATCAACGGAGAAGCGGCCCGGGCTGTGCAAGTCGAGGTCAAGTTCGAAGACCTCGAGGACCTGCAGGTCACCCTCGGCTCTGGCGCCTCCTCCGTCGTGCGCAAGGTCCGCCATCGGCCCACTGGCCTCGTCCTCGCCATGAAGGTGCGTCCTCCCCTCTCCCACGCCCGTCTCGGTCTCCACCGTTTTGCTTGGCATCGTCTTGACCAGGGAGACCACGCGTGGTCTCTCCGCGCCTTCGGCAGGTCATCGGACTGGACGTGGCGGAGGAGGTAAGGAACAAGCTGTTCGTCGAACTGCGCACCTACCACTCTTCTTCGCATCCCTCCATCGTCTCCTTCTATGGCGCAAGCTACGAGGTGCGCTAGCCCCCTCTCTCCCCCCCCACAAGTCCACGCCTTGAGGCTTGTGCCACTCACCACCTCACCACTCGCTCACGTTCGCGCAGGAGGGCAGCATCCGCATACTGCTCGAGTGCATGGACTGTTCGCTCGCGGACGTGATCAAGAGCAGCACGCCACCGGAGAACGTTCTGTCCAAACTCACCGCGCAGGTCCGCATCCGCTTTCTTGCACACGCGTGGCAAACGTCGCTCACCCAACACACCCCCACGCGCACACACAACACAGATTCTCAGAGGGCTCTCCTATTTGCACAAGGACCTGCACATTGTACACAGAGATATCAAGCCGGCCAACATACTGTACGTCGGAGCTCCCGGTGGTCCCTTGGCAAAACGGCTGACCCCAGGGTGTTTCGTTCTTGTCGCTCATCGGTCCCTCTCCCTCTCTCCCTCTCTCCCTCCCTCCCTCCCTCCCTCCCTCCCTCCCTCCCTCCGCGCACATACGCGCATGTTCCACCACCCAAGAATCAACAAACGGGGAGAGGTCAAGGTCTCCGATTTTGGCG